>VYZT01000165.1:0-46724 GCA_013400735.1 Pomatostomus ruficeps
AAGGGAAGGGAAGGGAACCCATCAACATCTAAGATTTATCACACAATATCAGTGCACTTGCCCCTCAATGTTATCTGTAAAGGGAGCGTAGATGTTTAAAAAATGTTGGGACTTAATCTTTATACTGAAAAACCTCCAGATTCTTTGCTTTTGAATCATTGTAATTTGAAAAATTATGGTTATTTATATTCCATGTGAGTTTGCATGTAAACTTTGTCTCCAAGCTTTTAAACCAAAAGAGGACTCACCTATTTTGCAATTCTTATTTTTGACATTTAAGTATCAGACATGTATTGAAGTTTTGAATCCAGTGTTTCATCTGCATAACTACAGTGTAATTATGCTGTAATTACATTGTAGTTCAAGTTCTGAACTGTTGAGATATATAGATATAGATATAGATATAAATATATAACTTCCACTTAGAAATATAACTGGAAAAATCTCTTTGTCTTTTTTAATTTCAGTTAATCACATTAAATTGTTTTTTTGGTTTTGTCACAAAAATTTTCCAGAAGATCCTGAAGACATTTAGGTAGCAGGCTGAGTTTGTTTTAGTGCATCCTTTTCAGTTCCCTTCCACTACTTTCTTATGATTCTTTTTTGCATTTTGTGTACTTATGTGTGCTTCCTTGTGTAGCCCACCTGTACTTTATTTCCAAGCAAACTTCTGTGTCTGTGTAAAACTATGTCAAGAGCAATCAATCTACATGTTTCTTCAGTAGGTATAAAAGTAATTTGTTTTCTTTCTCCCCTTTTATATTGGTACTTTGGAGAGTGAAGCTACATTTTTACATTTTGTACCCTTATATATGTGCCACTACATATGAAAGTGAGCAATTCTAGTATGAAACCCTAAAAATTATGCAGCTCCACAGAGCTTCCTCAGGACAGAACGGTGAATGATGACTTCTGGGAACCTTATCTGAGAATAGTTATCAAGCTTTATCTGAAAATAAGTTTATAAATAATGAAATCAAAGATCCCAAAGGCATTTATATCCTGGCTTCCAAGGATAGGCCTCTAATAAAGAGAGAGAAGTGACAATGCCAGAACACTACATTTTTGCTTTCCAGCCAGCACAGCAAGCAAGCACATGTGGCCATGTGGATTGTGTTTAGGACTCCAAAGAAGCCTCTTTTTCAACCACTTTTGTGGTAAATACATGTGATTAATTTCCAGATCAAGTATTTTAATTGCAAGGGAAGGAAGAGGATGCTGAATGATAATATCTAAATGAACAGGCACAGGTTTTTGAGGAATCCCTGATATGTTTCATCTGTGATGACTTAAAACAATCTCAGCACTGTTATGGTCCTAACATGGTCAAGCGTGAAAACGCACATCTGCTTCACTCATTCTTTGTAACTTTATTGTGGTTTCTTTGCTTTTTGTTTTGTTTGCTATGACATACTGATTTTAATTTTCTTATGTGGCTTTTCATAATTTTTTGAAATACATGCTTATTAATAGTATTGTCCCTGAATTTATTGTAAAAAGACACATATACATGGATAATATGAATTTGTACTTTCTATCATCCAAATCTTTCAATTTTTAGATGAGTTGAAATATTACTTTAGTCCTCAAAGCATGTTTTCAAACAACATGTCTCCCAAGAGGAAGCGTGAAAAGTGCAGATACTCCCTATTTATATTATCTTTCAAAATCCTTTTTTCTCATTGCAATTGGGATGATGAGAAAACAATGTCATTATCTCCCTTGTGCAAAACTTTGCTAGAAGTGAAGCTTTCTTCTTAGTTGGTGTTCCACCACTTCTCCAAACAATCATTGTATATGGTTAGAGAACAAGAAATTGATTCTTCTGAAGTGTAAGAATATTTCATATCTAGTTCAAAAAAAAAAAAAATCCCAACTGCTTGGAGCTTCAGCTGTAACCCAATTCTCAACAAATTACCTCATTATGTTTGTGTTGAACATCAGCAAAACTGTAAGACTACTTACACAGCTGCTGGGAATTACTGACCACACTGCACAGCACAAATGAGATTTGCAACACAACAGCATTGTAGGTTCAGTGGAGTTGAGCTCTAGCTAATGAATCCAGAGTCTCTGACTCCAAAACAACAGCAAGATGCAGAATAAGGTCAATTTATTAAAAATCCACAGAAGCTGTCACTACCACCCCATCAGTCCATTTCCCTTTCTATTAAAAAGGGGTGTTACTTTTCAGCCTTATGAGACTTCTTCCTGGGCTTTTGTGGTGTCTTGGGCTTTGGTGATTAGGGAAATAATCATCTTGTAAAGTGCTAGAGATAAGGAAGATATTTAAATAGTGGTTTCCTTCTTTGTTTGCCTCTGCAAAAAGCTGAGGGACCAAACAACTGAGGGAACATTTTGCAAGCTTTTCAAATTTACAGAGTAAATTCAACAGTGTTGCTGTGAATGTTATCACTGAGTTTTGTATTCATGCTTGATTCTTTACCAAATTAGCTCTTCTGTGAGTAAATATATCTTTCTCAGTTGCACTCCTCAGTCTATGTCCTGAAAGTAACAAAACTGATGGAGTATGTTCCAGATATGCAAACCAATTAGCCTACATAGCTACAGCAAAATCTCAATAAAATAAGTGGTATCCAGCTTAAACAATCAGATATTGAACCCAGGTTATATAATTTTCTTTGCAACTTTGTATGCCAACTATAAAATCTTACATTATTTTATGAACAGTTACATCATCAATCTTGTATACTGCAGTAGAAAATTGTAGATAGTTGAAAGCATATTTGAAAACAAAACAATACAATGAAAAGAATATCTGCACTCTTAACCACACTATCTCTAATTTTTAATCTACAATCTTTTCACATCTGGTTTACGTAGTAACTGAATTAAGATTTGAAGAAATAAACCGCACACGTTAATAAATAATTTGGTAGTAATAATATTTTCACAGTATTTTTTCAATAATAATAATAATAATAAGTACAGAATCCTTGCATTGTGGCAATATCATCAAAGTTTGAACAATTATGTGTCGATTATATATATACACATAGAAAAAGATAAACATACAATATCAATATGCAAGTATACTGATGTGTATTATATATATATATATGGGAGAAAATAAAGCAATAAAATGCAAAATTTAATCCATTATGGCTTTAATTTCTACAGATCCCCAAAACATTATGCACAGACCTTTTTGGCAATGACACAAGCTTGGATTTTCCTTCCAAATTCTGCATAGAGCTTTTAACTGAAAATGTTCTGTTCCAGAAGAATGCAGCCTCTCTCCTCAAACTAAATATTTTGATAGGCTTGTTGCTAGTATGAATAACTCCTGCTCCTTTTTGAATATTGTGCTATCATTTGATATTTGTCCAATTTCAGTGTTAGTTTTACAATTACAATATATCATGAAAAACATATGAAGCCTTTTTTTTTAAATAAACAGTCATCGTGGCATTCACATGATAGTACCTCTACAGAAAAAATAAATAATTTCATGCACAGTACTTTCATGACATGGGTCTTCTAACTTCATTGACTTTAGGACCCAAGGGAAGCCCAGGCACAATTGTCAATAGACCTCCTTGAAATAAAAACATCATTTTTCCTTCTGCCCATTGCAAGGAAGACTGAAACTGCCACTGATAATTAATCCACTGAGAGAAATCAATATTGCAACCGGTTGGAGATGAAACAACCCATAGCAAAATAAACTTTTGCCATGACAGTGTAGCAGTTCTTCGAAGCATACTCTGTCTGTGGGCAGATGTGAAATCGTAATAAATGATTGCAAAAAACTAGAAGGCAGTTGTATCAAACAGTTGTATTTTGTGCCAGAAAATGCAGTTATTTTTCTTGTATGTGCTGACCTGCTTTTCAAGACACAGTAATGGCCCTCTGTAAAGTCTGAAGATGCGGTGAAAGAAAGAAAAAGAAGACAGGACAGCTTGCAAACAGCCAGTAGTGGGAACTGACTGTAAGGAGAAATAAAAGTCTTGTATTGCATTCTGCTTATACCAGTTCTTGAACTAGACTGCAACACAGGAAGTTAGACTTTGGTACGAAACTCTAGATTTTGAGTGAACTGGTCAACATCCACAGATGTATATTTATTTCAACTCCCAGGTGAAGGCTGAAATATTTCTTGTAGAAAAGATTTTAGGTATGGATTAGAATTTTGAAGAATTGAAGAGTGACTGTTTTAATATAGACCCTTGGTTGAAGACAAAACACTTAGATAAAATCAATGGAAGTAATAACGAGCTCTGTGGCAGTACACACGGAAATCAAGCCTATAGCTGTTCTGGGAGTGGCGTTTAGCAGGAAACACCATGGCAGCCCATGATAGAGTTCACTGATGCTGTCTTCCAGAAGCCCTCCTCCAGAAGTCCCACAATGGGCCTCCAGAAGCCTTTTAATTGGCCTTCAGAAGTGCCCAGACTTTAGGGCCAAATGGCTAACATTTGGTCCTGTGGTCTCAGCACAGGTGGTCACTGAACACAGAATGATTCAGGTTCCTTTGTACAAAAGGCTTTTGGCTTTTATCCTTGTTTGTATGAACCTTACAGGTTGATTTAGCTGATGTATAGCTTCCAGAAAGGCAGCCAGAATGTATTTCCTTTGACACCTTTTATCAATGGTAAAAAGAAATGTACCTTATTTCAATTTACAGACATTGGTTTGGGACATTTAGGAAGTTCCACAGCAGTATTCAATTTCCTTTATCAGTCTCTTCCTCATCATAATGTCTGGTCTACAGTGTTTGCTGTGACCATTTTATCTACTTATCCCTTGGGATTGGGATCCCTCTAATTGGATTGCAACGGAGTTTGGGCTGACCTAAATAAGGCTCTATTGTCTACCTTCACTGACAATACCATTTTAACATATTGTTCTATTATTCTTTATACTATTCACTTGAAAATATAATGAAGATATACAAAATTACAATTCATCAATTTTTTTTCTCTGAAACACCTTGTGGGTTTGTTTTGTTTGTTTTAACCTTGGTGGTTGGCTGGTTTTTTTGTTTGGTTTTTTTTGTTCTGCCTGGAAATTTTTGTAATTTTTTTTCTTTTTTTAACCACCATTTACTGCTGGCTGGGTCATTCTACTTGTTTGTATTGAACCTAAAGAGGTCTTTGATATCCAAGGAACCAGCCTCTTCCATTTCAATGGTTATGTTGCCATAAAGAGTTTCAAAACACTGTTTGTAACTTCTTTGATGCAGAAATAGATCATTTTAATTCTAAAAATTCAACCAACATTCTGTTAGACTTAATGCATGTCTTCACATCTTCATATACACCCAAACATGCAGCATGTAAACATACATGCACATACACCTATGTTGTAATTTTATTTAAGTTTATCAAACTGACCCTTCCAGTAGCCTCTGACAGGCTCATCCTAAGTCTTCCTTGCCTGCACAAGGAGATGCATGTGTGGCCCAAGGCAGCCACACCCTCGGGACACCCAGCTCCGTATCTCCTCTCAGCAGCAGAGAGAATCCTGTCTCCACACTGCAGCAGGTTCTAAGAAAATGAGAAAAGAGTAAAAAGTTATTGGGAAAATACATTTGCCTGACCTTGAAAATAAGGCAGGAATGTTGCAAAGAGTAGATTTCTTTTTTCCTGAGAATGAACATGTAATATAGCTTCACTTTTCAATGAGAGCTGTACTATGAGTAGTGTCCAGCCAGCATTAGAGGCCAGAAAATACTTCTGTAAGTCATTTGGAGGTCAGAGTTATCCTTTTTCTTTATACACATGTCTTGTTTTAGGGTGTTCCATTCCCTTATGAGCTCAGGGAGAGATTTTTCTTCATTCAGTAGCAAGTGAGAAGAGTCCTTACAACAAGCTTGCAACAGGTTGGAAGACAAAGCATCACTGATAAAGGCTACTCTGCTTTGGTTTGCATTGAAGTTTCAGTTCCATATCAATATCCCATTCTGATATGGGCTAAAACTAATTTTTCAGTCTACCCTCTGTCTCTAATTGCATTCTCTCTCTGGGGAGAATCTATGTCTATGCCACTAGCCTCAAAGCAGTTGCTGTCTGAAGAACAAGCTCAAGTACATCACAGGAGATACTTGGAACATCTGATAATGTGTGTGTGTGTGTGTATTTATGTGTACATGTATATTTTGGTATGTAATCCTGTGCTCTGGCATCCCATGGTACAGATTTTAAAACTGTTTTCATGAAACCTCTGTGAGTCAGATACTTTTCTACACAGTTTTTACAGGAACAAACCTAAATGCAGCAAAGCAGGAAAGTCACCTTCAAGGAGACAACAGGGTACAGAGCTCTGACTCTTGTGATTCCCACACCCCTTCTACTGAAAGCATCATTTTAGTAATGGCAAGACAAACAGGAATATTCCTCTAGAGAGAATTTTCTAGTGTTGTGTTGTCCTAGTGTTGTTCTAGTGTTGTGTTTTTTAACCTCGCCAGTCATTTGGAGGAACTACAGTTTGGGGTTAGGTTTTATAGAAGCCCACAACACCCATGCAAACAGATTAATGATGTTTCTCATCTGTAGATAGCCTGAGCCTGGCCACAATTCATTACTTTAGTTGCAGCTCCTCTGCTTGGGGAAGGCTAGTGGAAAAGATATTACCAACCTCACAGCAAACATTTCTGTTCATTAGAATTGAGTTCAGAAATCAGGCTTGTGATTTCTCCCCTCAGTCTCAGATAGAAGGGAGCTTTCCGCAGAGGGGACACTAGATTGAAATCAGTTTGGAATGCCCCTCCAGGAAAGGAGAGTGTGTGCTCCTTTCTGACCACAAGTTACCCTTCTCCTATCGATCCTGCTGCCCCACGCCACTCAGTTGCTCTGGCTGCCCCCTTTATTTACTGCTTGTCAGCTTTCCTAATCCCAGGTATCATTGCCTTGATAAATATTCATTATTCCCCATGATTTCTGATGTCCATCTTACAAACACAGTATAAAAAGGCTTTTTCCTTGGGCTGCAGACACTGCAGTAGCTTTCAAGTTCACTTGTCCCTCTACAAGAGAATATTTGTCTGCAGAACTGGCCCTGTGGTGGGGCAACCTTGGTACTCGCCTGAGGAACCAAATTTTGTAGGAAAAGGGTGGCTAGCACAAGCTGCTGTGCACTGAACACTTCCTGTCAGTGTTTCTTCTGTTCAAAGAATCACCACTGGGCTTTGTGACTACAAGAGGAGTTGAGGTTTACAGGTTTTGAGTCTTGGCTAAAATATTTTGCACTCATCTTCCCCCTCTAGGATGCAGGAAGCCTGACTTGGCCCTAAAGCACAGCAGGTTTGGCCACACACCATTGAAGGAAGCACAGGGTGACAGGGAGTTACAGACAGCCCAGGCAAAGATGGCAGCAATATAGCTATGGGACAAGTAGGAAAGGCAGAGGAATCAAGCCTCTAACCCACGGGCAGACCCCATTTATCTGGCAGGGAGACACAGGCGAAGGTGGGATCATGCTCAGCACTGGCACTGGGATGTTGAAGCAGGATGCTCGGGTGGGGTGCCCTCTCCTCTGAGCACAGCGGCAGCTCGATCTGCCTTGTTTCTGACCTGAAGTACATCTGCTAGCCCAAAGCATTCCCAACCCCATGTGTTGACCTGAGGAGGTTTGATGAGAAGGACTGATTTCAAGAATAGATGGCCTGTGTGGCTGATTTATTTCTGCTAAAGCAGACTACCAGATCCTCTGAAGCTGTCTCAATTACCTCTATGTAAAGGCTGTTATTCTTCTCCTACAAGTAGTAGTCATGTTTGAGTGGCCCGATTTGTGCAGATTTGGCCTGCCTTGTCCACTTAAAAGACTATTAATCACCACTCCAGTTTATAAATCAAGGAGGCCAAGTTGCTGAGAGCAATTGAGGGGCTGAGGCTCCGCAGAAGCACTTAGCCAATTCCCAGACCCAGGCTTAGCATTTCTTTCTCCCCGCCTTTAGTCGTCAGACAATTCATCATCCTTCTCCCATTGAGGCAGAATGAGCCTGACAGAAGAATGCCTGAAAGCTAATCAATATGATCAACTTCAGGGGGAGAGCACATCAAAATTTTTTTTTTTATTTCTAAGTCTTTTAAATAAACACAACCTATTTGCTTTAAGATTTGGTAGTTTGAATTTATAGAAGAAAAAAATCAAAAGACAAAGTGCAAACTAAAAAAAAAGATGCAGCAATGGGGAAAATACCATACCACAGACACCCTTTTGCAGTAACTATCTATGAAGAATAAAATGTCAGGCAAGGAATAGGACTATTATGATTGTGGATTATCACTTTTGGGTACTACAGTCACACAAGATCGCTTTTCTTTTACAGCAGTGTCAAGTGCAATTGGCAGGCCAGAAGTCACAAGGAGGTCTGCTCCTGCTAAATAAACATCAGCCTGTTCTGTGCTTGCATGTGGACTAATGAGGTTACGATAGAAAATGGATCTGCTCGGTAATAAGGCAGAGTGAGGGAACTTGAACAGGAGGTTTATTTTCCTATTCTGTGATAAGTTGCTTTTACATATTTCGAGCACAGCCTTTTTTTGGAAAGAGAGAAAACATAAATTGGTCATTGTACAGAGGAAAGCATGAGTGACAACTGTAAGTGGAATAGACAGTTTCCATTACCCCCTCACACTTGCTGAAGAATAATTTGCAAAGGCTGGGTAAATTGTGTTTTAAGAAGTGTAATGACGTGTAATAATTTCCTGTCAGCATGTCAGTTACAAGCAGAGTGAGTTTGATAATTTTGGGATAGGAGATGGAAAGAATTGAAGATGGGGGGTAGGGAAGATAGAGAGAAGAAATGGGAAGGTCTTTTAGGATCGCTGGCTTCAGAAACTAATGAAAGCATAATTGTAAAAAAAAAAAAAACAGGTGGAGTGCTAGATAAAAGCAAGAGCTGTGCAGCAACCCGCCCAGATACTAATTCCCATTTGCTTTCCCATTAATCTTGCATAAAGATTCCAGGTCACAGGTCCAGCTACAGGGAGTATTAAGCAATTTAGAAGGATGGGAAATGGCTCAGAAATCAGAAAATGGATGATCAGAAAAATTTCCTTTTCTTTTCCTGCAAAAGGCATCTGTAGCATAATGCAGAAAAATGTTTCTGCTCTCAGTACCTCTAAGAAGGGGAAAAAAACCAAACAAATATGGAAAGAAAATAAAAAAAAATAAAAAAAAAGAAAGCGTTGGGATGTATTTGACTGCCTACTCATCTTTGAGAATGCACAGTGTGGTAGAGATCAGTAAATGCCACAGCTTATAGATCAACCTAAGATGAATGAGCCAGTTATTTTCACACTGTTTCACTCCTTCCTCTCATTTTTATCTTAAAGACAATATTGTCTGAGATTTATTATTTATTAATTTTGTTATTTTATCATGCTGGCACTTCTGTCAGGAGCATAATATTTACTTTAATCCAGCCATGGTTGAATCAAATTTCCCCTCTCCATTATACATATATGCACCTAGAGTTAGTCTGCTGACCTCATGACCCTTATTACTGATTTGCATTGTTGCAAAAGTAAAGGAAATTTGACCCTCTACATGCAAATCTTATATTATCCTCTCCACCTTCTTTATAGACCACAATTTCCCTTCTTCAGTACATATGGTTTTCCAGAACCATTTCTTAAATTTAAACAGGACTGTTTTTACCTTTTCTTCATTTTTGTTGGTGGATTGGGTGTAAAATGGACATTTTTCTTGGAGAAGTTACTTTAATATTGAATATAACAATTGATAGCCTTTTCCTAACCATCTAGTTCTCTTCTTATTGCTGTCTTAATGGTAGTCTTGCACAACTTCCACTGCTCACTGAAATTTAAACTTTTAGAGGATAGGTACTTTTAGCCTTAAATATACCTTAGAAAGAAGCCTTCCTTCTATCAAATGTTGAATTCACTAGTTAAAATAGAACACTTACCTCTGGATACCCAGCAAGATAAGCAAGTCTTTTGTTTTAAGTTATGCCACTTTGTAAAAAAGATACTGAAATGCTCTGGGTTTGGTAGTTTTTGTTTGGGTAGTTTGGTTTTTTTCTCCATAAAATATTACTGGCTTTTGCCTCCAAATAGGTCTGAATGGAAATTTCACATCAATTTCTGGTTTTCTCTTTTTCTAATGTTGAAGAAGATGTAGAGATAGTCACATCTTGGGACTGAGTATGGAACCACTCAGCACATTGATGCATGCTGACTTAGAGAGAGAACCTGACATATCTTAATTGTGTGACAGTCCATTTGTCACCACTAATTTTGAAACTGATTGCATTGGAATAGTTAGATTATGAATGCAAACATATGCCAGACAGCTGGAAGAGTGTGATAAGTCTTGTTCGTCTTCAAGGTGTGCCACTGAAGTAGTGTCCTCAGACTGTGGCTTTCTTTTCCTTTCCTTATACTCAACTATCATCATCTCAAAAAAAAAAAAAAAACAACCTAACAACAAAATAGAGAAAGATATTTTAAATAAGTTATAGAACAACATAGACACAAAATAATTAGCATTGTCATTATGTTACACATAATACCACATGAAAACATGTTACAAATGTGACAGCACAAGTAGTAGCTCTCAAGAGTTTCAATGAAGAACAGCTTTTACATCAGCATTTTTCTGTGAGAATCTTCAAGAACCAACATTTCATGTCCAATCCTACAGAATTCTATCAATAACCGTCTGGTTACTTGACCCAAGTTTCCTTTAAAATGTTGCAATGCAAAGGTAAATGTGCTGTTATTAGGCATAAGTCACAGAAATTAAACCTCCAGAAGGAGACATCATGTTCTACTGAGGAATAATTCCAAGAAACATTTTGGGATCTGGATTGAGAAGCAACTAAACATGAACTACCTGTAAAATGTAATGGTAAACAGCATATGAGCGGGGAGAAGGGTGGGGGAATGAGTGTACATCCAAACAGGGGACACCTAAAGGAGCCAGGAGTCTGTTTTACTTCTGTGAAGTTCTTCACCAAAGTGGTGCTGAATCATTGCAAATTGTCTTCACGTCCCTCCTTTTGGAAGGATATTGAAGATATTGTGAGGTTACCGAAAGTAACAATAGAAATTATCCATATGCTATATAAACTGCCATGTGGTAAAACACTAAAGGAAATCGAGTGGTTTGGCTTATCAGAAGAAAGACGAAAAAATAAAAGATCAAGGTGACTTAATTATAGTTGTATAAGTACTGTGCACTGAAGTGGCTTCTCATCTACTAAAGAAAGCATAAAAAGAATCAACAGCCATAAGCTAAAGAAGACAGATAAATTCATATTTAGTACTAAGTTATGCTTTTACAGCGACACTAACGACCAAGAGAAGTGGTGGATTCTCCACAACTTAATATATCCAAAGCATGGTCTGGAAGTCTGCCTGGAAGATATGCTTTCGTCAAACATAAATCACTGAGCTCAGGAAATAAATCTATATGATCTAATGGTTTTTTCTAGCCCTTAGATCCCATGTATTTATAAAATATGGTATGGATTAAAATATAACTAATAGCTTTGAGACTTTCTTTGGTTTCTGTTAAATTATTGTCTGTTTTTAAATACTTAGTGGGTATCATGACCTGTCTCTCTTTTCCCTAAGAGCCTGGGGTCAATTCAGAAGTATTTGTCTTTACTTTGGAGAATAATTTTAAAGGCAGCTAAAGCCATACTACTCACAGATGGTCACACTGGACTGAAGAGCAGTCCAGAAAAAAGAAATGTATGTTTCATATTAGGATATCTCTCTAAGCTGCACAGAAAAAGAGTTTGAAGAAAGGGTATATGTTTTGAAGTTTATGTTCTTCCACAGGTTACAGAATTTATTTCAAACAAGGGCAAGGAAAGCTCCAAAGGTTATTTTTAATTCCTGCTCTTCTTTACCTAGAACTTGTTGAAAAATAATTCTTCAAGAGTAGTTTTTTTCTTTTACAAAGAAATGGACCTCCCTTCAATCAATATGGAGATAAACAAACAACTGAAGTTTAAATGTCTGAAGTTTCCGCTGCTACAATATGTAATAATGAATTAAAAGGTTTGGAAAATTGCACCTTCATGTCTCCAAAGTGGCCATCATTTTCAACTAGGGCAAAATTATACATTATTAAATATTCTTAAAGGAAAATTAAGTATAAATGTGATCCCTGAAAAATCATTATTTCAATCTAAGAGATATAAAGGAATCAAAATACAAATACAAATTACAGATAGATGGAGAAACTAAGAAGTTATTAGTATTTTCTGTAATTCCTCAATTTCCCTCCTTTTAATGTTGCTATTGTTACTGCTGTGGTTCTCATTAAGTTTGTGACTATAATTAGAATTTGCCACGTGACAGGCATGCTTCAGGTAGAAAGGAAGGTGTAGATTCTGTTTGGAAGTGCATATTAATGATCATTGTGTTTCATATTGTTTCCATTTTTAAGAGTATCTAAACAATGAAACTTTAAAATGTTTTCACTTAAATGTGGTGGAAGTAATCACTGTTTGCAAAAGAGAGATCAAACACGGACTAGGCTTACAAATCTTTCTTTCCCATAAAGATCAATTCTGCCACACATGGAAATAAGGAGCACGCATTCTTGACAGATACACTGATCCTTGCCTTTGTTACGGAGTGAGCTTGGACACATGGTGTGCACTGGTCTGTGAATTGCCCTGGACTGAAAGGAAACTGAGCAGATGCTCCTCAGGACTGTTACAGATACTTTCACCCTCTCTTGGTGGCTTGAGGCATGACCATATTCCAAGCCAGGGTCTCTCCCATCACAAAGAGGTTTTGAGTGAGGGAGGTTAAATCCACTGAAGGAATTGCTTTGTCCCAGAGGCATGAGTCAACTGGCAGTGGAGTTGGAGCTTTAGAATTCCAAACACTCTGCTTTGAGGGTTTATACCTTCCAGCCAGCAGCAGTATATAATACCTTCCACAGCTACAGCAATCTGGAAATTGTCATTTCTCTTTTGATGCAAATCAGTTTGGACAAACAGTCTGTCAGAAATATGGAGTGGCTGAGGTCTGCTGTGCCTCTCTAAAGGTACTTTTCCTCAGCACAGTCTTCAGTACTGTATTTCTCCATGTCCTGTGGACCCTTACTCACCTGACAAGATTCACATGGTCCTCACATCAACCCTACAGCTGTTGAAAGGGTGGCACCTTGACTACACCAGTAGCTACCCTACTGATTTTGCAATACCCATTTTGTTTACATATCAGAGTCTGACAAAGGGAATAGATCAATTTTTTCTTTCTTCAGAATATACCGTCCTCCAAAGAGTCAGGATTCCAACTCATGCTATTAGGAACACCAAATGCTCTCTATACCCTGAATCATATAGCCATTTCAAAGAGTCAAGCACCACAGCTGCTGTATAACAAGGTCCAAAACTCCTGCACGGTCAAGGTTAAAGGTTAATTCATGTGGCCAAATGAATCACACAGGACAGACCTCTGAGACAGATACACGTGACCTTGGATAGGAGGGTTAGTGAAGTCTGCTGAGCCGTGACCATTCTGCACAGGGGTGATGACTAGCCATNTCCGTCTGCTGGTTCGGTGTGGTCTTTTATTGGCTCTCCTTGGGCTCCTCGGCCTAGTCGGCCGGCCTGACCCGTGCTACAATCAATTTTTTGTTTCTTCAGAATATACTTCAAAGAGTCAGGATTCCAACTCATGCTATTAGGAACACCAAATGCTCTCTATACCCTGAATGATATAGCCATTTCAAAGAGTCAAGCACCACAGCTGCTGTATAACAAGGTCCAAAACTCCTGCACGGTCAAGGTTAAAGGTTAATTCATGTGGCCAAATGAATCACACAGGACAGACCTCTGAGACAGATACACGTGACCTTGGATAGGAGGGTTAGTGAAGTCTGCTGAGCCGTGACCATTCTGCACAGGGGTGATGACTAGCCATATCACAGTATCACAGTCAGAGCCGGAAGGGACCTCTAGAAGTGATCTCATCCCAGCCCTCTGCTAAAGCAGGTTCCTCTAGGGCAGGTTGCACAGGTCACATCCAGGCACATTTTGAATATTTCCGGAGACAAATCACTGTTGCAACCTTTATGGACAACCTCACATTCTTCTGCCATGCCATTGAGCAGCCTGATAATCTAGATAAATCTTCAGTTATGCAAAAGCCAAATATTACAAAATAAAATGAAGACAATTGTGCCTATATCAGTCTAATGGAGGCCATGTTTCCATGTGCAGCACATTTCCATTCAGTATGCTTTAACCAAAATCCCCCTTGCAGTAAGCTATGGGAAAGGGTAGGACTAGAACCAAGCTCTGCTCTCTAGAGGTGCCTGTGACAGCAAAAGAGCATGGCAGTGACACTTTAACAGCATTTAGCTTCCCACAGTACTCCCTGCATCCTTGCCAGCTTCCTGAAAGAACTCTACCCCAACACCAAAATGTGCAGCTATGGGCAAAACAGTAGGTTAGACTCACTGCTGGGTACGTCCAAATAGAAAATGAAATTTGAAAATGCTTTTAGCCTCCTCTGCTGTGCAGTTGCTGCACACTGTTCTGTTATGTGGGATTTTCCGACTGAGTGCCAGCATGGTGTGGCAGTAGGACTGCTCTGACCATTGCAGGACGTCTCAGCTGATGTGCAACCACTTGCACCCAAGTACCTCCCTTGGATGATTGCAAATCCAGAAACTGCTGGTCTCATTTGAGAGTAAGTAAGGCCAGTTCTGTTTAAATTGCCCACAGCTGCATTATTTCTGTTTTATAGATGCTGTGTAAAGCTAGACTTTTACTCAGAATTTCAGAGACTGTGCAAAAAGTATGATGAAGTCCTGAGCTGCAGGCACTCTGGCCATGTTACAAGTATAGACGTGGTTTCTAAATGCAGTTAAAATTGTGAAAGCTCAATTATTCATGATGACACTGATTATTTGCCCCCATACCTCACTGACAAATTCAGCCACCGCTTTTAGATGAGATATCATACTTTGTCCACAGACAGCCCTAGAGGTAGGAATTAATTATTAAATACTGGTTGATGATAATTACATGATAACTTTATTGACCAAAATCAGAAAGGAATGTGTGATGTGTTCTAAATCTTCTCTACGAAATGAATCCTCTGAGAAAAGAGAATGTCTATTCTGAAACAAAAAATTAGCTCTTATATAAACCATCTTTAGGAACCTCTTTGTCAAAAACACTAGCATCCTACTCTTAAAGTATAAAATGGGAGAACACATTTTAATCCAAATGTTTTCCTTGTCAGCATTAAATGAAATCTAGATAATAAAGCAGAACAGTAATTCAAATTCAGTACTGAGGATCACATACAAACAACGTGTCCCTGCATAAATTCATATTTAAATTTAGTTTTGTATAATCTTCTGTCTTTCAATACTCACATACTCACCTTTTCAAAAAGGGCATGTTACTTAAGAGTCTTCAAACTGAGTGATCTTAAATGAAGCTTCCAAAAATCAGATAAAAGTTACCAAAAAAAATCAAGCTATTTCATTATATTACATTACATTACTATTCCTTACAATTGCAGTCAGTAATAACTTTAATGCTACTGATTAGCTTTCTGTAATTTTAGAAGAAAAAGTCATTAAGTACTGCTACTACTTTTCTGATTCTTTTTGGATATCATTGCAACAATAGAATTTCCAGATTCAATGGGGAACGCAAAGAGAATTTAGGTGAAAAATAAAAGGTTTGATACCTGCATATTGCCTACTTCAGAAAGTTTTAATTTATATCTGGGGACTACTACTTGCACTTAACAGTATTTTACATATATACAAAACCAAATAAAGAGATAGGAGTTATGGCAGGAATAAAAATCCACAAACATAGAGGAGTGTTTGTGACAGAAGTATGAAAAATGAATTTTAACATGCATATCAGAAATCAGACTTATAACGGAAAAACACATTGTTTCAGAACCAACCCCAGGAAAATGCTGCCCTAGCATTTGAACAAAGCTTTAATCTTAGCATCATCCAAGGTGGTAAATTCTCCCGAAGAATGTGCCTAGAGACTGAAATCAGAATCACGTGGATGTGCAACTTTATGAAATTAGGTCCAAGTAACAATTAAACATAGGGCTAAACAGTCCAGTCTGGTGCTTCCCCAAACCTTGGCAGGCAGTGTGGCTCAGTCCCTGTTCAACTGCAGATGCCAGTTACCCTCACTGCATAACTCTTACTCTGTGCCCAGATTCAAGCTGAGCACAACACAACCTTTCTCTTCCAAGCAGAAACTCATTTGGGTTGAGAGGACAATTTGCAAAGGGATGTATTCCTTACAGTCAGTCTTAGGGCACACAGTGCCATCCATGATACCGACTGAATCAACACAAACTGGTTTCAATTGGAGAAAAGGGCCTGATTCTGGCAAAAAATCAAGGACTCATGCAGGCAGCATAATCAAGGACTCACAGCTCTGCATCCCTCTTACACTCTGAAAGTCCAGCTCCCCCAGGATGGTGCCGTCTATGCACACTTGCACAGAACTTCTGCTATGGCCTACTCAAGCACACTTGCAGAGTCAGGGATGGCAGAAATGGCAAGCAGTTGGTGAACTCAGCAGAGAGCACGTTGTCTCAAACAAGGCTGCCAACACATGTCCCCCATGGTTTCCTAACCTGAAGCGTCTCCATGTGGTCAGATGCTATGTGTGAAGCAGGGCACACAGGACAGATTTGTGGGTGAGTAGATGCAAGAGCGTAGGGGATAGGTACTGATCCAGGCCACGAGGACAACTGATACACCCTGAGGACATAACCAGTCCACCTTTACCTAGTGTCTGCCTTGAGCACAACGGCAAGGACAGCATCCCCATCCAGCTGGCCTAGACGTCTGAAGCTAACCCCGACATGGGTCACGTGATTGTAGAGATATATCTTTGTCTTAATTTTGGATTGATAGCCTCAAGCACAAAGGTAAGGGACTCAGTACTTCCTTCACTACCTGTCCTTTCAGAAGACATGACAAAAATCACATGCCTTAACATGAGAGACATTGGAAGAAGTTTGTGGGGGATGCAGAATAAGAACTGTCTATTTTTATTCTGGAAGTGGGCCATTCATCCATTTCTCCAGGAAAGTAATGCTTACTACAAGTGTAATCACTGTAACTGAATCATTATGTTGTCTGGATTTTTCTTTTCTCTCCTACTGCCTTGTTCAATACTCTGCCCTTGACAGTATATCTTTCCAAAGTCTGTTTCACTGAATAGTCTTTAGACAGTTCTGGTACTTTTTAAATACCAGATTGAAAGTCAAGTCAGATAACAGATAGAAATCATATATAACGGCAAGAGAACAGAATTAGTGGAAGCTTTATAACAAAAATGGTATTTAGAAGAGAAATTATTAATCAGTATTGGTTGGAATCTCCTGTAATGATGAATAATTCAATATATAACTGGTAAGAGTATCACTAGCTTGTATCCCTATACATTTAGTTCATCTTAGAAAATCACTATGTAAATAGAAAGAACACAGAAGCACTCCAAGGCCTCTGTAACAATGGGAAATTCTTTATTTAAATGATGGAATTAACATCAGCCTGAGGCTTTCCTGTGAATTTCTGATGCAAAGCTACAATTTGCATATCTGTGAGTGTGTATGATATAGGTTATCGCATATAAATAAAGATCTGCAGAGCTCTCTGAATTTTTCCTATACAGATCTATGAGTAAGTAAAAATGTACTGCCTATTTTGGATTTCTCTCCATTAAAAGGAGCATTAACTGCTGAGTGTACAAGAGTAATTTAAATTAGTGGTGTGTAATGTATGGGTGGGCAGCAGTCTCTCCACAGTGCTGTGCAGGAGCAGCAGAAACCCAATCCAAACTGAGAGTTTGGCCCCAAATATCTCCCTTCCCCGATGTCCCCTATCCCTGAAATTACCTGTTAGTACCCTGTGGGGTGAGGTGAANCAGCAAGCAAGAACCCAGCAAAGTTCAGCTGCATGTGTGGCAGCAAAGGAGCCATCCATAAAAGCCTGTGAACTGACCCACGGGCAGCATCCCACCCCTCCCAATGACTGACAACAAATGTCACCATCACCTGCCCCCTGCCTTAGGCGAGGGCAGGAGAGCCATCACAGCCAGGTAACCAGCTCCACCTCCAACAAGGGATCCCCAAGGATAAGAGTGGGGGGCCCTTTTGCTCCTTCGGCATCATCTGACAAATTCAATGGCATAAAGCAGAAAACAGCCTCAAACACAGACTATATAATCCTTGACCATGCACTAGCAACTGACTTTGATCGTTTGGCTGCAGGGGTAACATTACACTAGTGAGGAATTAACACCAAGGTGGAAGATAGGAATCTCCCAACATGCGGGAGACAGACTTGATCCTTAAGCCACTCCCACCTAGGATTTGAGCTGCTGGTAACATCTGCATCCCCTCAGTAATTCAGCCAGCTATCCATGTTCCCCTTTGTTTATGTGGTGCCTCACTCTGCTCATCTAATCCTGCACTGATAATAGGAGTCATTATACAAATGAGAGGATATAGCACAGATGACAACATAATCTATCATTTCTTCCCATAACTACGATGTTGTACAATATTCAGGCTGGCAGATCTGGAAAGAGAACCTTCACATATAAAGGGGCAGTACCATGCTCACTTTGTCCATCTTTGAAAAGAAACACAAGGAGTGTGACAATTGCAAAAAATTGTGCTGCATATTGGTGTCACTGTTCATAAACCTGACTTGTGTAGAAAATAGACCATCCAGTGGTCTACGAAATGTCACCAGTTTAAGTGAAATAACTTTTTTTTCCAGAAATTAGAATTCTAGGCTAGCTGAAGGATTTTCTGTTGAAAAATTTTAACAACTGGAAGTGAATTTTGATTTCATATTAATATTTTGCAGTTACATATTCAGAGATAATACTTTGGCTAATGAAATACAAACTTTTCAGAAAAGAATGTAGAAATACAGTGTGTTTATGATCTTACTTATGACATGGATGGACTGGCTTTATGCCAGCTAGATAAGGTGTTCACTGAGAAGCAACTTACTTGAAGAAGATAACTAAAGATAAAACCTTTTTCATAAAAATCTATAGCAAAAATCCTTACAGAGGACAGTAAAAGCAGTAAAAGGCACCAGGATCACATGACATTCATACAAGAGCCATAAAGGGACTCAGGTATTATGTGAATAATAGTGATATAATACTGGAGACACATAGACTATAAGTTAAAGAAATTTGGAAGAACATCCTCACTTTTATGGACATGGTAGAGAACTGCAAACAGCATGCATTGGCAAATTGGTAAAACCTTGAATGAAACCTGCTGATAAAACCAGAGACATGTTTGATGCAGCTTTAGTAAGAAAGTCATGCCTTAAAGATCTGCTTGAAGCTGTTGAAGGTATGAGCAAGCCTGAACTAAATGTACAATGTATTTGAATTTCTAGGGGTCTCACACAGATTTCCTTACCATTGCCTTCTAAAGAAAGCAAACTGTTATGGAATAAAAGGGAATATGCAGGGGTGTACACAGATAGAAAATAAAGAGTGTGAAAGGAAAGCTACCAGGGTGTGCCATGGGGCTTTACACTGGCATCTATGCCCTTCATCATACTGCAAAAGAATGTTGAAAAGAAGGAAAATACCGAGATGACAAAGTTCGCTGAGACAGAAAGTTATTTACAATAGTCAGAACCAACACTGTGTAAAAAAGAATGTCAGGAGAACATGCAACATCACAAGACAGAATGTCATTAGAGATGCAAAGCCAACACAACAAAAAGGAAGGCATACACAAAAAATATTCTTAACTACACCGTTTTGGATTCTCTGTTATCTACTACCACTCACAATGACAGCAGAGAGTAGCTCAGTGTTCTGTACCCCACAAAAAAAGCAAAAACACTATTAGTAAGGAAAAACAGCAAACCAAAGTAAACTCATTATGCTACCATTATTTTTTATTAGTTCATACCCTGAACGCTCATGTGGTTCTAGTTGCCTTGTTTGCAAACTGACCTTGCCCCAAAACACTCTAAACAGTAAATTAAAAAAAAAAAGAAAAAGTAGAAAGAGGAAAAAATACAAAAGGGTGTGGAATAATACAAGGAAAGACAAACAAGACCAGTATTTCTGACCTGCAAAATAACCTGCAGAAGAAGGATGTAATGAAGATCTGCAAAATAATAAATGTTCTTGACAAAGTAACTAGGGAATCATGGTTCATTTTTACTCCTGACAAAAGAACTAGGAATACCAAAAACAATAATCACTTTGAAAGTCTGAAACAAATGGAGTATTTTTTTTTAATACAATGCACAATTAAATACTGGAAGCTAATGTAAGACAAATTTATTAAACCCAACAGCTATAACACATGACTTTCTGAATGTGATTCATGGATCATAAATGAGTTAAAACAATAAACCATAGAAAATCATAGGTTAAGTCAAAAGGAATATCACTATATGTTTTTCTACTCCTTAATACAAGGTCCATTTATTTTCCACTGCCCAAGAGAGGTTAGACAGATCTTTGACTGGACCCAGACATCATGGATCACCAGTAATGATCTGGTAACCACAGCACCCCCTTGCTCTTGCCTTGAGCTTGGTGCTGAAGTTCATGCTGAACTGCTCACAGGGCTGCTGTTATCCACAAAAGCCTGTCAAAGTACATCCTAAAGGGTTTGCAGCTATGCCTTTGGTTGCAACATAGCTCTGCTATGGGCAAAAAGTGGATATGGGTTATGGGATTCCATCTCCTTTTCAGAATACTATGAAACTTTTTGTCCCCTTCCCATGTGCCATCCCCCCAGACCAGCAGCTTGTGTGCATAACACACAAACATAGAGTATCCCAAAATTTCGTGAAACAAAACCAATAGGGGATGATTGGGGGTGATGGGTAGTGCTCAGGAGATGGACAGATAATATGAACAGCACACCAAAACCAACAACTGTGGCAATTGTGAACACATTTTTAAGAAAATAGTTCAACTCTGTATTAAAACAATGACAAGTGACATTCCCGGGAAAAATGGCATTATTTCCCTTCATTTCCCCAAAAACCTCAAAAGAGCAAATCATACATGTATCTAGATGAGGTTACGACTAGAGCTTATCAAGCATTTTTTCATATATACCTGCAGTTATTAATTCAGTTGCTTAATTACTGATGCAGTTTTCAAAAGTATGGATATAAACATTTCCATGGTATCATTTGTCTCCTTTCTGCCATAAATTGTAGTGGCTGCTACACCCAAAGGTTCCAACATGACAGCAAAAATATTTCAAAGATGAATATTTATACCTTTGCCTATATATAGGAAGTAGAGACCCATGGCAATTCTCATTATACTTTTTTCTTCGCACAAAGATTTTTGCACACACTATTGTGTACTAGCAAAATAGAAGACCTAACAGCTTCAGTTTTTATCTGAATACTACAGCATATATTGAAATTCTAAAAAAAGGTGCAAACACATTCAAACAAGTGTAAAGAAGGAAAGCAGTGCAGCTTTTCAGTGAGTTAAGGGGCCATGGTCATATATATTAGCACTACCCAAACGCACAGCTTAGCAGTACCTCACCCAGGCTGCCAGGCTTTGAATGCATCAAGAAAGGATGGAGATGCAGGAAGGAGCACTGGAATGAGCAACAGATGAAAAACCAAAGTTAAATGCTTAGTTGCAAGGCTTCGTTTCTTGATAAAGTTGCTGGGAGGTCAGCCAAAAGAAATGAAAGGAAAGAAACAAGCAGCAAGCCAGAGCAGGTTCATATTTGGTAAAGAGGAAATGTGTCAATGCAAGGGTTTGGAGGTGACTGTGCAGAAGCAGAAGTGTAAGTGAAATAGCTTATTTTGATGTGACAGTGTTCTTGCTAGATTTAAGGCAATAAGTGAAGTGTTGCTAGACTAATAAGCCATTTAAGAAGCCCCAAGCGCCTGAACGAAAGCTGTGTAACAAAGGGCATCAAGGGGATTCAAAGATGTTAAACAGGAAGGAAAACAAGCAGCACTACATATAGGAAGAGGTAATGAGGAGGGAGGAGTAGAAGGAGCATTTGAACACAGCAGTTTTAGGTTTTAGCTTTCTAGGCTACACCTTTTGCCACCCATAGCAGTGAAGGCAGACCAAAGCAGAACAGAGTAACTCCAGAGCCATCAAGAGAAAATTAAGGCAGAGGCTGAAAAAAAGTACAGTTAGAAGAAAAGAGGTATTAGATATAGTAATTTTTTATTTTGAACCTTGGGTATTTCTATTAAGAAAAAAATGTTACTGAGGTAGCCAGAAATTACTTTTACCAAGGCTTGATGTGGTTGCTAAAAGCTGCCAGAACTAGGAAGCTGAGGAAAGTTAAGGATATGAAAGCTGGGGCAGCAGCTGCAACCATCCATAGTGTGAGGTAAAGTTCTGTAATGATTGAGCTCTATCAGGAGTTTCTAGAGGGCAGAGAGATATATAATTCCATGCTAGAGGACAGAAATAGCCAGAGTACTAAATAACACAGCACATAATGTGATTAATGAGGCAAATATTTTTAACAGGTTTGAGTTAGTAATTGAAACCTTGCTACAGACTGCACCCAAGAAACAAATTTATTTGAAGTCATCCTTGTTTCATCTTCTAATTTTATGCAAGGACCGGAAATTATGCATTTGTGCAATGCCCAATAAACTTTTTTTAATATATATTAACTAAGAGATAAAAAATGAAGAGGTTTTTCCATCTGAAGTTTGTGAAGCAGCTGTTTACAGTGCATTTTGAGTTTGAGAGATGTTTCCTGGTATAAATCAAAGCCAGTCACATGCTATGTAGTATTTCCACTGCGTCCTTGATTATCTAAGTGCACAGCAAGTAATCAAGAGTATCTTTCCAGCTCAGCAGAAGCTATTTCCACTGACTTTCTCTGAAAAGAAGGCTCCACTTCAGCTGAAGTATCTGCCGTAGCTGGAAAAATTGAAGGCTTTCTATTTTCTCCTAGGGGCTATATGGCTTGTGTCCATCAGTAACCTAGCACATTATTAGCTACAGAAGTATTTGCCAGTTATGGGAACCTGCTTTTCTGCTTTCTCCTCACTTACAAAACACAGGATTTTATATCACTGTTCACAGACTGAATTCACACCACCTTCACTGTTAAAATCCCTTTGTGAACATAAGCTAGGGCCAAGGGCCTGTGGGCATGGCTACCCGCAGGGATCGGGGAGGCACCTGAAGAAGTGCAGCTCTTTGCTGGTGGAGAGGTGCTCTGCCCCTGGTGCTTCCCCGCCCAGGCAATGCCTTCTCAGCTCGCATGGGATGAGGAACCTCCTTGCCACCACCACACACTGGCTTCACAAAGGGGCCTCTTTCCTTGGTCCTGAGTTTCTCCTGAAGGATCAGATGGGCGTAATTTGAAGTCCTTATCCTTCCTTCCCAGTCTTCCCTATTCTAGTGTACCCAGGATACCTGTGTCTTTATCTCCTCTGGTATCTTCTCTGTTGAAAGTGAAAGGGCATCCAACACCAGACTGCAAACATCCAGAATTTACTGTCCAACCATCATTAAGCATAAAACATCCAGCCTGGAAATGCCTAACCACTAGAAACACAGAGCAGTTGCAAAACATTCCCAGAAACCTGCTCCTATGCCTTAATTTTGGAACACTCAGGAGTGCTAACTCTCCAGTCATACTGAATTTCACCTCCTACTTTTCCCCAGGTATTGAGAAAGGCATGTATTAGAAAATTTCAGTTTATACACACCATCAGAAATACAGTTATTTGAAGTCTTGCATAGATCAATTTATCATTTCAGGAAGGAGCATTACATGAGATAGCACCTCCCAATACTTAAAAAACAAAGAAAAAAAAAGAAACAAATTAAATTTTCCCACGAAAGCTACTTAATATAAAGAGTGCCATCTGCTGGCACTATTGAAGTGAGGCATTGCTCCTAGGCATCGAGGTTCAATAAAGTTTTGTTATGTCCTGGTAAGGGCACGTTTCGACTCTAAGCTGCTTCACACTTTCAGTTTTATTTATTCATGGTATTGCCTTCATGGAATAAAAGGGCAGTCAAGCACAGTGGTGTAGACAGCTCTTATGTGAACATGGTGGAGAAAAGCATCATCCATTAATTCACATTTTTATATTCAAAGTGTGTCTTGGTTGTTTTGGGGTTTCTGCGTCTATTTTGCTCTCCTTAATAGATTTTTGAAACAATCATTTTGGAGAACATGAAAAATTAAAAATACAAGAGATTTTCTAAAATACTTTGGGTGAGACTTTTAAAAGTACCTACTTTCCACTTCACCTTGTGCCAAAGGTATTTGTACAATTGTCAAACAGCTTCAAAAATCCAACTTGCAGGTCTCAGGTTGAGAAGCACATTATTGATAAATTAGTACTGTATACCTGCTTGGTCACATGAATTTTCTACAAAACCATGTGGATCAAGCCTTCCCGACTCCTAAAATGCTACTTAAATGCTTTTAAAAGTACTTTCTCCTCCATAACCAGGATAAAAAGAATGCTGCCCACAGTTGGCACAGCTCAGGACCTAGGACACAGTTGCCTGTGTCCTAGGTCCTGAGCTGTGCCAACAACGAGCAGAATAGTGAGAATAACTAGAGGGGATGAGGATGACGGAAAAAAGGAGATAATGTACTACCTTGCAAACCACTCTTGGCTAAAACCAAAGTTAAAGTGACATTCGCCTTTGCTAGCTCAATGACTGCTTACTGAAGAAGTCTACTTTCCTTTTGAGTGTTACCATTATTTTTAACATTTACACTTCATGCTGTATCGTGAAGTAAAAAACAAAATATATCTTAGAAGAGCACATCCGCTGTGGAGACAACAGAGATTATTGTTAGGAGACACTGGATTTCAGTTTCTGATTTCCAGCATGTTCACAGCAAAAAATACTTTCTTGTTTTCCTTTAAAAATTTCCATTCAGATTGCAACTCACTCCCACTCCCTCCTCTTACTTCTTTAGAGGCCATTATGTGACAAAGTGTACCAGACCAGTTCCTGAATAGTTAAGCTCCTTCCATCTCTCTTTTCTACTGATAAGAGCTATTCCATTTTGCTTTTCTTATAACATTTTTTCACATCTGACTCTCTGTTTGACTTCCTCCACTTTGTTGTGCAGTTCCTATGAATTATTGAGGCAGTTTCCAGTTAAATCTCACTATCCAAATCAAGTACTCCTGTTTTTAATTACCCACTTCGTTATTATCCTCACAGCATTTACTTCCTCTCTACTGTCCATTCTCTTATCAGTCAGGTTAGCAAAAAGCCAAGAAGGCTGCTTTGCCAGGTATTAAACTAGGCAAATATCTCTGCATTTGTACTTTCACTGGTCTGATGGGAGACATCATCTTCCTAAATATTTGCCCTCTAGGTCTAGAAAATAGAATTTCAGCAAAGCTCTTTGAACATCTTCTCCCATCCAGCACAACTCTTTGAGCTGCTCAAGTTAGTTTCTCATTCTTACAGTCAATGGTGAACTGACAGTGAAAGGATTCTTCCCCAGCCTGTTTGGAATGACTTTCACTCTCTCACAGCCCCTCACAGCATTATGCTTGGACAGACTTCATACAAGACTGTTTTCCATTTCCATCCACTTTGATGGCCAGCCTCTTAATATTTCTTATCCAAAAAGTCATCTTTCAAAGTAGCCTTAGGTTCCTGTGAAACTTTGGCCTTCTTTCTTCCTTTTTACTTTCTGCTTATCTGTTGTCTTCTTCTTCAGCCACTAGCCCCTGCTGTTACCATTTATTCAATCTCTTCTTTCTTGCTGCTCAATATTCTGTCTCTAGAGGTTGCATCTCATCACTCCTTTCACAGGACAAACTCTTTCCATACAGCAAACTTCTTCCACAGATTTCCTTCACATTTTGGTATTTTCCTCTGCCTTGTCTTCATTTTAATATATTTCTAGAGGTCTCCTTTTCATCTGGGGATCTGCCAATCAACCCATCTGCAACTACAGTTATGTTCATGCTTTTTCCTTTCATCTTATCTGTCATATTCAAATGCATTTCTGTATTCTACCCTCATTTCTAGCTGCATTTCAGTCTCTCACACTTTTTTTTCCCTGAACATTATGAGATGACCCTTCATGCATATGTAAATTCTGTCAGAAACTCACTGAAGGATAACATACACTTAGAGTTTCTGCATCCAGTCATCTTCATAGTTTCTGCCATATTTTGGTCTTCTCCACTGCTGCCCAAGTTGCTACACTTTTTTTCTTCCTTACCTTAGATTTAAAATTGAATAAACCATCTGCATACCAGTGTCCTCTCCAAAATTCTTTTACTAGGCTCATACCAGCCTCTAGTTGCTTTGATTCTGACACCTTTTTACCTACATTAGCCCACCACTTCATTTAGGGTTAACTCTGATCAAAGGCCATGATCAAAGACTTCCTCTTTGTGCTGTTTAAACTAAGCCATATGGCTTTGCAACACAGCTTATCTAGTCTTGTTTGAACCGGTTGTGCACTTCCATGCACAGCAATCACTTCCAATCACAGTAAGAAATTCATGTGGATTTTCTGATGCACTTATGCCAAAGCTCACATTACAGTTACCCCAGGCAGAGAAGCTGCCTGGTGCTTTGGAAGTCTGAACCAGAATTTCACAACTCCTGATTCATCCAGCAGTAAACACCTGGAAGAAGGTGGGCATGCTTTCCTTCTGAGGTATTAGGTGGAGTTTCTTCTTTTTCAAAACTAAAACATCAAAACAGAGTTCAAGCATGAACAAATGGACAGTGTGATGCTGCTGATAATTCAAGGAAGACACACCGAGAGTCTAAAACCTTCCTAATGAAGCTGCAGATATTGATAAATACAGGCAAGGACTTAATATAATGGCCTCTCAGTCCAGGCAGGGTGAGCTAACAATTACAGATGTCCTCTGACGTGGCCAATAATTTTCGCTAAATATTTCATTTGGGTCTAGACATTACTGATCCCTCCTTTGCCTCTTTTTATTCTCAAAATAAAAATGTGAACCAATATCTTAATTTGAACTTAACTCTGCAGAGGTAGAAGGTGAAAAAAGTGTATTTTGTTTTACTTTAAAATGCCTAGAAACATTTTGGTTGCAATAGAAAAACCCTTTCTGGAAAAAACCCACCAGTATTCAAGATGTTACCCAACACTGCAATAGATTATAATAATTTATAGGAAGGTCATCTCTTCAAAAAGAACCAAGAGTGAGAAATAGAACTGGAAACACAACCCTTGATGAACTTCAAGTGTTTTTACATCTGAAACTTAGACCCTTAAATCACTGGATCAGAAATCATTGTCACACTGACTTCAGACCCCATGGTGTCTTCTTAGTTTTAGTGCCTTTTTTTTTTTTTTTTAATCTGGAGACTGAAGTGCTGTATGCTATACTTCCCCACTCCTGGAATTTAAATTTACAATAATGTACATATTATCTTGCTAATCTTTACAATTTCTATCATGAAAACATAATAGTCAGAAAATACTAATGCATTTATGCAGCTTCCAGAACTCTAATAGCACAACCACTGTTTGTGTTTGTACTGTTGCAGCTAAAACTTGGACTAAAGAATCAAAATAAAATGTTTATAAATGCCATATATTAGACTGCCTGGTTTGTTATAAGGTAATAAACAGAAAAGCTTGCATCTAGTCATTCGTGGTTGTTAAATAAGATTCTTTGTGACTTGCAAAAAAACTAGAACACAATGAAGAATTATCAGTGCATTCTCCACGGAAGTCATCTACATGTGTTTATTTAATAAACAGAAGATGGCTTTATTATACACATTTGATTTCCATATGCAATCGTCTCCTTATCTGTCACTTGTATCTAAGCAGGGTGCTTTATACAAATCTGAAAATGAAAAATTCAGAGCAGGGCACAGGAAACTCATTTAATGTCGAGTGCAGTCAAAATCAAGATTTCTTTATTTGTAGTAACAACGCTGTTAAATCAGAAAATTACTCTCCTTTTCTGCATGTCCTTCTTCCTTTACAATTCAGTTGTTTGATCATAAATTGTCGAGTGCAATGACTTGTCTCCTCCACTTTCCACACTGGTCGAGACAGATTAAAAACTCCGGCATACCACCAACCAGTCTCAGCATACTATTAGCATATATATGAGATTTGAGACATTTTCTAATATTCTCCAGCAGAACTCATCTGTCAGCCAGGTGATGAATTATAAAAACTCTTAGCTTGTTTAGAAAAGAGGGGGAGAGTGAGAGAGAGAAAGAGAGAGACAGAAGAGGAAAACACGATCCCACCTTTCTTATTCATTTTACCCATCCACCCTTGCAGTTAGTCACACAAATAAACACTAACCTCAATAAAAGAGACACAGTGTGAGACATTTAAATACAAGAGCAGCAGAGCACAATTAAAAGCTCATGGAAGTAGATGGAATTATGGAGTGGTCAGTGATCTACATAAATAATTATTAACACTTTTTTTTTCACCTCATATTAACAAGGACTCAGAAGGTGCATTACAAAATCCACAGAACTATCACAAGCTGGTAAACCAGCACAAGGACTGTGTAGAAAGTAGAGGAATAATTAAAATGCAGAATTCATGCAATTTAGAGAAGGTTGGGATATTCTTTGTAATCGTTCATGACTTCAACAAGTTTTCATGCACATTCTGAAAATTTTGTGCATTCAACTAAAAAAAAATTAACATTCTTTATTCACATTTCATTAACCTGTTTCATTTTTTTTCCTGACTTGACGGTGGAAATTGGACAATGATTTCTTGCGACTTAAATGAAGAAACTATGAGCACTATGAGTAGCAAATAACAAATGCATGATGTCACAAATAATGAATACTCTTTCAAATACGGCAGTAGATAATTACAGTTTATGAGTATATTTGAAAACTATCAAATTGCTACATGGATGCTTTATATTAAAGAAAGGTTTATGTCTATCATAATAATTACACAATCATCAACTCCCAATACCATTTGTAGTACCTAATATTAACTCAAAATAATTTTCATTTCCTGTGGACTCTTGGAATTAGAACTGGGAAAATATTAAAACATAGATATATATATATTTTTAATAGAAAAAATTCCCAGGAACAAAGCTCTTCACAGGGTCTAGGAAAATTTGGTAAATTCTGTTTAAAAAGGGAGAAAGGAGATTTTTTAAAATGTAATTTTATTTCACGCCAACATTTTTAATATATTAGCTTCTGAGTGTGACAAAAAAGAGGTTTTTTCATACTTTAAGGGGTAAAAAATTGATTCAACTTTTTGTTTTCAAAATAGCATTTTTGTCTAAAATGTAACCTACCCAGAAAAAACAGGAGAAAAACATTTAGAAGAAATTATACACTTATTTTTCATGAGTTGCACTGAAAAAAAAATTCATAATATATTCAAAGTATGTTACAGTGCAAGTATGACAAGACATATTCAATTAGAATTTAACTAGAAGTTCTGTTAATAAATGTACAAGTGAAACAATGCATATAACAACTTGGTTTTTACCCAGAAATGCCTCTGAGATTTAGAGCACTACACATCAAGCTGGTATAAACTACGGAATAAAGACATAATTATTTTTTAGGTTGGAATGCCCATACAAAAAGTGACAGATTTATGCTGGTAAACAATTTGATAGAAGGTTGGAATACAATCCTATTTAAAATAGTATGGTATTTGTGTTAACATACATGAGATGTGTGTCAGAGGACAAAGGTTTTAGCCAGTAGAGTGATGACATCTACGCGCACATGAACTAAGAAGTTAATGTGTATAAATTATTTGAAGTATAAAAAAGCATGATTAAGGAATAGTTGTTTGGAACTGATGTTGAATGCCAAGTAATCAATATTTTTCTGCTAAGCTGTGAAGCTTTTGAGAACACAAGTTAGCAGCCAATGAGATATTTTTCCAGTTGGAGCACTTGTTCCAAGTTTTAGTGATAACTAGAGTTATCAAAATCACAATCTGTTTTGGCTTCCATTTGCAGGTGTATGCAATATCATTATTAATTCTTGTGTTTAAGTTGCTGAATTAATTTAAGGAAGAGATGTACAACTGGTCCTTTCTCTACATGATAGTCACTGTCTGGTTGCAACACATCAGCATTTTTCAGGCATTTAATTTTCAAAATGATCAAATAGTTTTTTAAAATTTAGATTCAGATGAATATTTCTCCCACCAAATACTTGCATTTATCGTCAAAGAAAAGCAACAGCATGTTACTAGACACATTAATAGTCATTAATTAATAAACATAAAGGTGTATATATATACAAACTATGCCTCAATAACAGCACAATAAGAGACGTAGCACAAAACAGTACTGGATTGCCAGGTTTCACTGAAGTCGTAGAAAAGAAAGTGTGACATGGATATCCAGCTGTTTCTTTGTCCATTTACACTGAATATATTCAGTGAAATTACTAGCACAAGAAACATTACACTGAGGTACTTCCTCCTGATTTTCATTATGTTTTGGAGTTAAAACTAAGGCCCTTTAAGATACTGAAAAAAATCTCCTACAACACTAAAGAAGAGTGTTCTAGGACTAAAAAAGATAGCTTTGAAAATCAAAACAGATGTTCTTGCGAGACTGCAAAGCCAGTGTTGTAGATTTAAATGATCCGGATAAGTTGCAAGCTGAAACTTTCAGAGATTTGCCAGCAAAACTTAGCAGTAAAAATCTGGTTAATATTAAAAGCAGAGATGCTTTTTCAACATAATCCTAAATGGATTTGCTGTATCTCATTTTCTTAAGCAGCTTCAGTGAAGAAGAGAAATGAGAAAAACCAGCATGCTTTTACCATCTCCACTATGGAAAACGATGTGGAAAAAACCCCCAAACCTGTAGGTCTAAATCAAGTCCCAGAAAGCTCCTATTTATACTTGATTATAATTAGAGTACCAAATAAGAATATGGAATCTAAACTGATTTAAATTAACTTTGTAAACTCAGGCCCATCTGTTGGTCAAAGCTGAAACAAAGATCTCACATTTATGTTTAAGGAAGCTTGAGTCCGGCTGTGCACCAGGCGTTAGAGCTGAGGACTTCCTTCTCCTCATACATCACAAAACTGTCTCTGCAAAACAGAAATTAGATTTTGCTTACAGTGTAGATAATATAAATTTAGTAGTTTTTTCTTTAACAAAGTCAAGCAAATGGTTAATTCTTCATTGATCTGTTCTAGTATTCCCAGTTGTACAAGGAAAGAAGTGGAGAATAAAGCAGAGGCAGTTTCATTGTATGATATAATAAGCAAGCTTATTGGCTGAAGAAGTCTTTTATCAATGCAAAATTCGTGGAGGAAAAAATATCACAGAAATTATGTTATTGGCACATTGATAAATGACATGCCTACTTAACTGGGATCACTGCCAAGGGACAGATCCAGTTTCATGCAGGGTTTCAGTCCCCCTTAACAGCACCAGCAGATAAAGTGGCAAGCAGTTTATTTTGTGGTGCTTGCAGATCTCTCCATATGTGGAACGGTAGGATAAATGTCCTTTAGTCATGCCATTATTGATCATTCTGGCATTAGTCTTACCAAGTCAAAGTCATCTAATATAGATGTTACACATGTTGCAATCGATTTAAAATTTTTAATTATTTGCCTGGATGCTGCTTAAAATAATTTAAATAATCTCAACATAGTGGAAATTAATATGTCATAGTCAAGATATTTGTTAAATATGGATAGGTACATTTCAAATGCAAAGGCAATAACAACAGACACTTCTATTGCTGCCACAATGCTTTTACCCCAGGTCAACACTAACCCAGACACACTGGTGTTTTAGCTGAACTTCCCACTAAAGCCCTGAATATAAAACCACATTCTAATACCAGGCAGCTCCAATGACTCAGGGGAAACCTTACAAAACATGGCTCTCTGCCTAGGTATTCTACTATTTAGAAAGATTATTGATCCAGCTCCTCTCTGAACTATGCCATTTCCCATCTGGAACAGCTTATAGAAGGAAGAATGCATATTTAAAACTAGTTGTCTTTATAAGAAATTTATGATGATGGTGGAAAACACGAAGGGACTATATTCGCCATCAAAATCTACTTAAAGCTGCCTTTTCGTAGCAAATAATCGAAAACTAACAATTTCAATGGAACTTGCTGAATCAAATCTTCCTTTCACTATGACCTCTTTCACTGTTTGTTATTATCTATTTCATTTTATCTCCTCTTTCCTTCTTTGTTTTTTTGTTTCCTTTGGCCACTTAATAATCACCTTCACACAACACATGGATCCCCCATCTTCCCCTCCCAGGTGAATACTGTAACCACTAGGCTGTAAAATGTCTCTCTCAAACTACTCTACACACAGCAGTGCAGTTTTAATAGGAAGAGAGAAAAGTGATTCCAGCTCAGCCCCTCTCTAGGCAGCACTGTAGAAGATTTGAAGTCTTTCAGGCAGCTGGAGCTGGCTCAGACTTCTCAGTAATGTCAGCAAAATTGAATTTTGCCTTTTGAACACTACCATGGGAGTGAGACACCCTTGCCGTGGGTAAGAAAAACGCAGGGAGGAGGATTGGCACTAGACTGAGCAGAACAGCAGAGAGCTCACAAACCCTTTCCTATCTGCAGTGATGTGAGACATCGCAGCACTGCCTGGGTGTGAATCCCATCCAGAAGCAGAGCCTGCCCTATAAATACTCACTCCTCAGCAGCAGCAACAGCACCCAACTCAGTTACAGTCAGGTTGCTGCTCTAGACATCTCCTTGCCTTTCCTGTTTCTAGAGATAGCCCCATCAGCAGTGAAGGACTTCCAATCCCACCTCCAAATGACCCAAGCATGTGCTTTGCTATGAACCTCTCTAGCCAAATGCCAATTAATAATGCCAAAAAAACATCTTTCCCTGTGTTTTCAGAAGAATCTCATTCCAGCAGTCACTATCCAGTACCATCTTCAAACACTTCCTGGAGTCAGATTTTTAAAGGATTCAGAATTTGACAGAAGATCTACTTTCTTGCTTCCAGATGGTCTAAACTGCTCTTATTGATCAAGCCTGGGACAATTCTGATGGAGTAAAAGAAGCCAACATGCCTGGGAGCCAACATTTGGCAGATGAGTCGCAGTTTACAGTGTCAGATTTCAATCCACAGGCTCAAATTAATTCTAAGTCTTTCTTTAGGTCCATTCATGTTTGGACAGCACGAAGTTTTATGGAAACTTCATCAGTTGCAATACACACATTAAACAGCAGACCTGGGCCTGGAGGGACAGGTGCACTCTTTACAGCACTAACAGCATGTCACAAGACAACAGCGTGTCACAAAATAAAGCACATTTCTGTATAAGCTTTCTCTGATAAAACTTTTTGACCACACAGCCTGCTGACCAAACATGCAGGTGCAACAAATAATGACTTAGGTTAAAATAATGGGACCAATAACTGGAAGTTTATCACCTCCAAAAACATTACATAATATAAATGGTCCTAATTGACATGAAGACTAAATGCACTGTGTGAAAGCTGTAAAAAAATGCCCAAATCCTGCTCTCGCCTGCTCCCTGCTTATATATGATTAACACTTTGCAAAGCTATTTCCAAAAGTCAAATTTTGAGAAAAAGCTGATATATTTTGTAAATAGTATTACACCCAAAAGACAGTATATCATCCTGTACTGAAAAATACAGGAATCTAAACAAGCAATAAGGTGAGTAGATATGATGCTCACCTTGCCTTTAGTAACAGTCAGGGGTTTGCTATTTTGGCAATATTTTATTTATTTTTTATTTTTATTTTTTAAAGTTTTATTTATTGATTATTTTACTATACTATGAGTTGGAACAATATTATTTGGTTACAATGGAAAAAGAAAAAAAAAAACCAAAGATACAAAGATAACAATTAATTATCCAAATGTCTGTATAGTTTGTTTCATCAGATGCATTCATTTATAACCAGATAACTATTTAGACCTATTAAGAGCTAAAATATAAAACTAAGTTTTCTTAGGTAAAAATAACATTTTTTACAACATGTTTAGGGTTTTGAGTTGAATGGATTGCTTCAAGTATTTTCAAAACATACTGACAGCTAGCTATGGAAAAGTAATGTCTGTTAAACAAAAAAAAAAGGGATATGTAATTTCTGGGTAGACCTTGAAACAATCACCAGCTAGGAGAGGACTCCATAACCTTCAGATTTCAGGAGAGAATATCCCTGTAATTAAAATGGAACAGAACTTGGGGAGTCAAGAAATTGCAGGAGAACAAAAACATCAGCTAAAAGCAGTAAATCAAGAGCTGACTCCAGGGAGGAAGGGGTAGATCAAGTGTGGCTGGAAAATGGGACTAAAATTCATAAGAGTTGGGCAGAGATGTGCAAACTGGGAAGCACAGTAACACAGCAGGAGAACTGAGAGGTGCACCCAGTAGAAAATGTAACCTTTGTATTCCTTGGTTCCAACCAGACCGTCTGGAGAATCAGGAGTGACAAGTATATTCATGTTCCTTATGTATTAAGGTTTTTTGGAAATTTTTGTAAAACAATTTTTCTATTATAAACTTAACATTCATGGATCGCCACTTGTCCTGGGGTGATTTTTATGCTCTGTATTTTCCTGTCGTCTGCTTATGCCCAGGAATGGGTCCTGGAACCTTGAGCTGGCAGGGAGAAACCTGACATGATTTGTTTTGATCTCTTTGAGATAAAGTGCAAGTTTTTTTTTTTTATTGGTTTTTTTTTTCACGGTAGTCTGTCCGGCTGTGAGTTAAGACAGAGAGGGTTTTTTTCCCTTCTCACTGGGATTGGAGTTTCTTTTGGGTTATTTCCCCTCTTTTTGGACTGTTTGGCTTGTTTTTTCCCTCCGGAAAAATCAGCCCATCTCCAGGGGAGACAGTCAGCGGGACCCTTGCCAGGAGCTGCTGGACCCCCCGGCCCAGCTGGGCCGAACCTTAGGGAGGAGCTGAACCAGAGAAAGGAGAGACTGAAAATCCACCATCTTTCTCCACAGCAGAGAAGGTTTACTGTCTAATATTATTCATTTTTGGTTTGGGTTGGGTTTTTTTGCACCTGCATGCACCTTGCTTGTTAAATAAACAGTTCTTTTTCACTTCCCTCCAAGAAGATTTTCATTTCGAACCCTGGCTGGGGGGAGGGACTGAAATTCTGCCTTTTTAGAGGAGACACCCTTTAGGAGTCCCCTCCCAAAATTTGTCTCAAACCGGGATACCACTAAAGACATGTTTCCAAAAAGCCCACATGGCTCAACTCTAAAGGCACATGACACGTTCTACTTTCATCCAGAGGGGGACTGTAACCACAGCAGACACAAAAACATTTTACAGTAGGCTAGTTCTGGATTTCATTTGTTAAATTCTGCCATTTGTTATCTTCCTGGCTTATTTCCTATGAAGAAAGATGTTTTTAAAGGGTCTCAACTACATATGTTTAAGTGAGGACTTTGGTAAGGATAGAGGGAGTTTTCATGCCTACGTAAGGTCAGAAAAGCAATTTGTGGTTGAACACGTCAGATATATTGTTGGAAAAGGTCCAGCTACAACTCAAGGAATTTGACATACATATATTTTTTAGGTTTAAACTGTGCTGTAAGATGTAGATCATATGAGTTTCCCCTGAACTGAGATGAAGACACAATGAATCTCTGACAAATGTCTGCTCTCCAGCACGATGTCCAGGGGGCCAACAGTCACCTCATATCTCCATTTTGGATGACAGTGTTTCCCAAGCACTGAGATAGTCATGCAAATGCACTACCTTTCTCTAAGCTAACACACATCTTAATCTGGGATGGGAGGCGGTTGATGAGACATGTAACTGTCTCTGTTCTATCATGCACATATAGACATGCCCTCAAGACACCTGGACAATGGTGAATTCATTCTAGTGCTCAGCCACACACATGGTAAAATACCTTTCTTTTCCAGAAACAGAGTACCAGAAAACTCAGATAAAAGCTAAGGGACCAAAGTGCTAGATACTCCCGCAGCCTGCAGCAGTTGAAATCCATAGTTCTCACTTTTCTGGGAAAGACCTTTTACCCCTGGAATATTGATTAGACTTAGGACTGGTTCACCTTTCATCTCACCTGAGAAGGTGAGAGCAGTGCCAGAAAATAAAAGATGGGCTGAGTAACTCAATATGCAGCTTCATCTTATGCAGCCTCATCTTAGGTACCCAAATTACAGGAGTAGGAATACTCCATGTGCCATTGTCCCATGTAGACCAACACGCAGCTTTAAGCATTCTTCACTCTGAGTTCTTATCTCTTTCTTGCTTAGGTAGGTAGGGAGTTAGATAAGTAGTTTATACATTTTAAACTATCCTTGCTATGACCTCAGGTCTGTGTTCATTCAGGGGCTGTGTGTCCAACATGGGTTGTCTGATCCTGACCACGATTGCAGCCCACTATGGTTTAAACCCACTGTAGCAGCAGGAGAATGCTGGTAAGCATTGTAGACACTGTAAAAAACCACAGCATATCAAATACAAATATCAAAAATTATAAAACACACCTGATGGTTGTGAAAGGAAGAATTAAAATTATTCAGTGATTATAGTTGTTGCTAGTTCATTCTCAACACAGTAGTCTACAACTTCATCCTCATATGTATCCTTTTCATAAAGCATCAGAAAAAGCTTACTACATGCTTGGAATAATAACGCTATCCAGAATGGCAGAAATCTCCTTCTTAGAAAAAGCAAACATAAAGTCAACCTCTTTCAAGATCACCAAAGACCTCAGCTCTCTTCAGGTCTATTTGCTAGTGGTAAATGCAAAATAATAAGAAATAATTGCATTAGTAAAGAAAATGTTGACAAAATTCATTTAAGGAGTTACATCTACATCACCTGCAGTTAGCCATTTGGCTCAATCTACTTCATAATGCACCTTAAAATGGTAAGCATGGTAGGACGAGTGTTTCAGGGACAGCTGTAGTAGTCATTGTTTGCCCTTGGCAAGGTCCTGCTCAATACCCAATGTCACAATTTAGCCATAGAAGTTACTATTAAATAAAGTTAGCTCAGACTTTATGAAGCAAATCACAGTGAATCTAAACAATATATTCAAATAATCAATAAAATCAATGAAATATATTCTCTCCAACAAGTGAGAGGTCTACCCCTCCTATCTGCTTTCTGGTATATTATAGATATGAATGTAGAAGTAAGTGAAACTGCATCTCACTGGAATCAGGACAAGCAGTTTTATTCCAAGTAAAATTTGAGAGAATTGTGTAAGATGGCTAGATAGATGATATTTACAAAGCCCTATTCTAAACTGTCACAGACAGTCTTCAAGGATTGAGGATATGATGTGAAGAAGGAATAGGTTCTTTTGCACCGAGCATCTATCAAATTGGTTTGTACCAATTTATCTCTTTTTCTGTCATAATAAATTAAGCAACAATAGTGAATTTCAGCTGGCAAGTGCAATGGTCAGAAGACTGGCACTAGCCCACACATGGTTGCAATCTGAGTCTCCCTCTCTCCTCAAATGTGAAACTTTCTTATAAAAATGTTCTGTGACTATGGAAATGTATCTGCATTCTACCCTCTCCTGAGCCCATTAAGGTAACTGATAGACTTTAGATTACAGTGACTTGAAAAAAATTACTTTTTTAGTATAAAAAAAGGAAGACATTCAGAGAACAGAAAAGAATAAAAACCTACCTTTTCAGTAAAAACCTACCTTTTCAGTTAAAACAGAAGGCAACAGAAGCTTTGGAACAAGTGCTTGCCAATAGAAGGATTTCATGCTCTTGTTAATTAAAGGAACAAAGAAAAAACAGTGCAGTAGGCTGTATCCTACATAACAGCTTCTACTAATAAAAAGTAATAGACAATTTCCTGCATTCAATTCTTTTGAATACTATTATACAAGGTAATAGAGTTTTGGAAATGGAAGTCCTAGCAGCCTGTCAGAAAGAGCTTTCTTCCACTTTTTTTTATTAAATGACTAAGTGCAGCAGTCTGTGTCCTATCTCTCCCTCTTGCATCTATTGGATTGTATTATTTTACATTTTGATTGAAATGATGTCACCAGCAGATAAAAGCCTGGCCCAGGCATTGTAATTGAATCAGCCTGAGTTGTTTATTCTAGTGATCTACAGCAATGCTTTCCTTGTCCTAACACAGAATACATAAAAGATCCCCTCTTTTTTAACATGCTACTGATTAGATCTATTTTTTCTAGAAGAAGGAGGAATCAAATTGGGGGGTCGAGAGAGTAAGAACTGGAGTTTAGGAGGAAAATTGGAAAAAATAAATGAGAAGAGACACCATCTGCAAAACTTTCCATGTGTGACTGAAAGTTTAAACAAATAAATTTCACATGGCATCAGTACCAGATGCAAACAGATTTGATTGACAACATTTAAATAACAGTCAATGGGAACATCTACAATTTTTGGAAGGTTTTTCATGCTTAGGTCCTAAATCAGACACATTCAAGTTTTTATTTAAAACTAATGCTAATTTTGAAAGAAGAAATATTTTAAATTACTGGAGGGGTTTACTGCTATAAAAAATACAGTGTGCTGGATATTAAATTATTGTTATTAAGATGTTCTGTTTTCAGTTAAAGCATTTTACATTTTAAAAAGAGTTAAAACAACCTTCCATTTCACAAGTTGTTTCAAAAGTTGCTTTCCTTGGTAATTATTTTAAGACAAAGTCTGTCTTTTATGCTAAGTGCTGTTTCTTTATTTTTTGTAGTTGCCCCCTACACATGCCCCTACCCCGTCTCTGCCCCCCTTCCCCCTCCCAAAAAAGCCGCAGTCAAATAAAGGAAAAATTGCACTATTTTATGTATATCATGTGTCCACCTTCACACAAAACTTTCTCAACAGCATTTTTGGCTGTAGGGGTGATGGTGGGGTTTTGGGTTGGGTTTGGGGTTTTTACTTCTGGGTCTTTCCTTAAAATAAAGTACAATCACACAAGACTTAGTAGCAGTGCCAATATGAAAATAAGCCAAGCCCATCAGGCAATTTCCAGAATTGTTTTCTACTTTAAACCTATGTATTTTATGGTTTGCCTCAAGTCTGAAGCTGGGACCTTATTTAATTTTCTATCCACATGAGGAGGAAACAAAGATATAATTGGAGAAATCACTTAAGGGATAAATAGATTCTCTGAATACAAATAAAAAACTATTAACTACAATTAATAAAATATAGTCATGGAGATGGCTATTAAAGATATTAGTGAAAAATTAAATTTTGGGAACTTTCTATAATCCCATTTTTTAATATGGGCAACAACTGTAATGAAATTATTTTCCACAAGTGAAAATTTAAGCTAGCAAAAAGAGTTTTTTAAAAGTGAAATAAAAATTTACTTTTAAAAGTAAAATAAAAATCCATCTACAATCTCTATATATACCTTCATTTACTGTTCTCTCCTGAAAATTTGCTACAAAGTATAAATAAAAAATACATTTCCCATACCATTTGCACTCCTCACAACTGAATTACAAAAAAAATTACAAAATTCACTCCGTAATAATTGCTGATACCTAACAAAAATACCTTAGAGACTGTCATTTTTTTGTACATCATTTATTGCCCTGAAGGTATCATTATTTGAAAGCATTTGTAAAATGCACTTACTAATATTTCCAGTCAGTGATGAACTCGGAGCTGGGAAGGTACAAGATGCACTATCTACATTAATAAATGTGTTTGTTTGGAGTTTATTGTAATGAATGTATTTTGACTGAAGCTAACCCTTTAATTTGCTTTTATTAGATCAAGTTGGGTAATACTCTTTACAGTTATCTTGGTTTTCAACCCATCTACTCACTATGAAAGTACTCATTTCATAAAAACAAAACTGGAATAAAGAAGAAATTAATTCAGATCTGTCAATAATTTTAAAACAAACACATTGCTTTTTTACAAATGTGTATCACAGTTGGCCTTGTAACATAGAGACAAACTGTGCTGTGACCACATAGAGAGACCCAGACTCACCAAAGCACTGATCCATATTCAGTCCCCAGAGCTGGTTAAATATAATTTGCATCACAGAGGTTACACATTTGGTCTCTCGGAAGGGAAAAAAAAAAAAATGTAGACAATGTTGATTTAGCCTCCCTTCAATACTCTCTAGCAGCTGCCTCAGGGAATAGCACTCAGAGGAACATCCCAATATGCCATGCTTTTTCTCACCATCACATTACTTTCTTGTTAAAGCATAAATGGTTGGTACAGGCAAATTGATTTCAACAAAGGAAAACCATTGTGAACATGAGCTCCAGCATCCAATCCCCCTAAACATGAACAGAGATTTATTTATAATTCAAAGATGCAGAATTAATTTTTTAATAGCAATTTTCATGATTTTTGGAGTTTCCACTGTGAATTCCTCTGATGTCTGGAGGTCTGGCTAACATCCTAATACCGTCAATGGGATTCCCTATTTTAAAGGGAGTTGGTTCAGACACTGTCAGCGGAAAGGTGTGAAGAAAAAAAAGCCTATAACTTCCCTTTATTGTTTGTAGTCATTTCCTTGTATTACTATTGGTAGTCAGTCTCTTATGAGAGTCTTTCCTTGTGAGGTTTGCAAACACAAGCACATTTGATAAACCAGTTTGGGCCTTGTGCAAGCTTATCAAAATCAAACTAAACTTTCAAATCTATTAAAGCTCGCAAAAAGAAATGTAAGCTGGCAAAACTTAACACCAAGAAGTGAAAAGAGTGACCAGAAAACAGACAGCCAAACAGTAGTGCATGTATCAAAAATGCAGCACAACTGAGACAAATTATGCATAGTTATTAGCTTCACTTAAATAGTTTCATATTAAAAGACACTCAAAATCCCAGTACTAATGATGTTTAAGATGGGAGATGGACCCTACACCCTTTCCTTCCTTCAGTGCTCCAAGCATATGGAAGTCATCTGTATGAGCAACAAGAAGAGCACATAAGAGAGTAATTTGTTGGGGTTTATGGGTGGGAACAGCAAAACTGAGGTTCAGAACAACACAGGTTTCACATTAAATAGTGTGCTTTTAAATCCTGAAAAAAGCATAATTTTTTTCCCTTTCTTTAACTCATTCAGGAACCTGAAATGAGTGCTCAGCTTGTGTTGGTAGAAACATTACTAATATTTCAGGTCTGTCTTTAATCACAAACCAAGGCTCGAATACAAAATAAAATGAGAAGCAAGATGGTGAAATTTCAAGTGTGTCCTGTCTCTAACCACTCTCTAAGGAATGGAATACAGAGAGAAACAGAGTGTTAATGATAAGAAATGGCAATTTCCTCGATCAATTGTCTTGTTTTGGATGTAAATAATATCTCACAACCTAAATCCAACTCTTGCTAAAGCAGCTCAAGAGACTGGATTTTCAAAAATGCTGTGCCCCAGCAGACTGCCCTGAAGTCAATCTTTTAGAAAGCTAATTGAGAAATCCAATATATTATCATGCTTTTGAAAATTCTGAACCAGACAATGTAAATAGCTGCCGATATAGCCAAGTACACATGGGTCCTTCTGCTTTCTCTCAAAACTGATACTTCAGCTGTATTTTGTCTTTTTTTAAAAAAAAATAATTAGTTGTAGCAGCTATCCTGCTCCTTCATAAAATCAAAACAAAACCAAAAAAATGTGTTACTTTCTTACCATTAAGGAATGCTAAGAAAAATCAATAAAAATAAAGATGTTAGTGTCAGTCTTTAAGGAATTATTATACGCTAAAACAAATGTAGAGATATTAATAATTCTTTGGCTATATATATGCATATATACACACACATGAATATACACATCAGAAAAGTAAAGGGTGAAATTTCCTTCTATATTATTTATGAAAAGATCTAAAACCCGATTAATTGCATTGTACAAAATGTGATTTTTTCATAAAATATACTGCAGCTGAGAGAAAATGTGTCTGTGTAGCATATTTTTTCATCCAAAGTGTGAATATTAAAAAAAAAGTTTACATGTCATCCTGTTCCATCTTTGCATGTACTTGCTCTTTATCTCTAAAGCAGCATACGTTCCATATGAGAGAGGGGGTTGCCATGGTATCTGCACTTTAAAAAATTGAATAGCAGATCTAAAAGAAGCATAAAATCGATTTAACAAGTTGTCATGTAAGTTACCCTGGCCCATAAGGATGAAGTCTATGCACCTATTCCTACACAAAAATGTTTATTAAAAAAAAACAATATTAATTGTAATTTTTTTAGTCACAGAACTAAATACACTCTTGTCATTAGGTTGGTCTCATCAACTTAGAAATCATTTGGGCTTGAATGTGGATTTTCAATCATTTTTTTCTCTTGTCTCTGAAAAAATACAACAAAACAGAAAAGCAGTAATGAAATAACTCTAAGCAGTGATCCTAATACAGAAGATAAAATGCTGATGTATAATCTGAGACAAAAATAAACCTCACTTAAAAATTCATTAACTTGTTATTCATCAACTTCTTATTCATCCTAAGGAAAAGACGTTTCACTACACACCTTGAAAACGGGCAGATTTCTTTTTCTTTTTCTAACTACTCAAAAGAGAAGGCTTCACAACACTTACTTTGGGACCTCTTTTAGTTGTAGGCACAAAATAGTCACATTTCTAGTGCCCAGTCTGCAGGGGAGGTCAGAGAGTTCTTGCCTAGTTTCACAGGCAAATTAAAGAAACTCTGGTTTTCCTGTGTTAGTTGGTTGGGTTCTGTTTGTTTGATTTGTTTTGTTTTCTAAAGAGAGAGAAAAGTGAATGGAAGAGGACAGGTGGAAGATGACAGCTTGTCCCAAAACTACATCCTCTCAACTTCCCTGCAGGATAGGTTACCACCAATTCATTGAGTAAACCCCACACAGGATCATTGCCTCTACCAAACGCCCTGCTTGGAACAGTACAGCCTTTGGGAAAAGGTCAATGTTACCTAGCAACTACTAAGTGCCGGTGCCTTTTAATAAATTAACCCCTTCATATGAGCTTTAGTGACATCTCAAATCACAAAAGGACAGTAGATATTTTATTTTCATTTTCAATGGGTTCAACTGTTAAAAGCTGCCTGATGAAATCATGGCTGAACCCAGAAATTCTTTTAAGGATTGGATTTGCGGAATACATAATCCTAACTATGCTCAAAAAGAATTATGCTGATCTCCTGTAAACCCATACAAAAATCAAAGGCTGCTTCACAGAAAGTTTCCAGAATTTTGTATGCCAAGTTTCCACCTCTGTGGCTTGGCTGAAGTTAGGTCCCAGAACAGGACAGTCCTAAAACACAGCCAAAAGTGGATGTTCAAGACCAAGTCCCCAGAAAAGCCACAGACACTGCTCCTGTTGCAAGGTGGGTGTGCAGTCTTATTGACCTGCTTTCCACTACCTTGAATGCAAATTCCGTATTGAAAAGGAGACGAACATGACTGGATCTAAGAGAAGGTCTTTGGCTCAAGGATGCCAAATAGCTGACATTCTGGGGATTATTGAGTTCAAGGTAAATGCCAGAACTGTTAAATAGGGGAAGTATTAGGGGAAATATTAATGTTAGGGAATGCAGGCAGAATCTGTGCTAAGAGTAACTACGAAGGGGAAAACTTCTCTACCTGATTATTTACTTACATCCTGGGACTCAGTCATGGTCCATTGTTTGTCTAGGTTTGCTCTCTCTCAGTGAAGCACCTCTAGATTAACAAACTAGCTCCCAAATTTATATACAGTTCACCTACCTCCTGGCATGTGCAACCGAAGCAATTGGGATTCTCCCAGACACATCTCTATGCCATGATGCACCAGAAGAAGCATCACAAAGCTCAGAGAGATCCAATGGTTGAACCACAGAACAACCATTACTGCAGGCTGTATCAAGAAGGACAAATGTGCATCTTTTTAGACACAGCCATTACCTGCACAACTCCTCTGTTAATCTCAGAGAGATTGAGACAGAAACATTTTTTTGAAGTTGGGTAAGAAGCCAAGTTAGCTTTTTTTGCTTCTTACAACATGCCGAGTAGCAAAGATTTACTTAGTCTTGTTAAGGCAAGCTTATGTTTTCAATACTTTGTGTGGAAAATAAGGGAAGTATAATTAACATCCACCTATCTAGAAGATCGCCATACTTACAAAACACCTGAAGCATTCTATTGGATTTAAATCCAATGTCTTAACGAAAGAGTTCCCGGCCTCTGCCTGCAGTCTTCAGCCTAATTTACGGCACAGAAATACAATCTTGTCCAGTTATGCTCTAGCCAGCAGTAAAACTCACTTGGCTTTTAATCCTAGTTCTGCCTCAATAAGAAAAATGTCTAGTTGGTGAAATAAAGAGTCAAGATCTTTTCATGACATGAGTTCAGAAAATCAGGTTCATCTCTACATCTCACAGTGCTTTACAAAAGTATGTATGCAAGAGTAAAAATACATTTCAGACAGAAGAGCCAATTGCATCAATTTTGCACAGGGACACCTTGCTAAAGTTTATGGAACAAATTTATAGAATTCTCTTTTTTTTTTTTTTTTAAAGGAAATGTAGAAATGTTACCCAGAACTGTGACTTCAAGAATAAATCTAAACCCAACCCTCCCCCACAAACATGGCAAATTCATGATAAAATCTGTAAAAGATGGCAACCTTGACTGTCATGGAGAAAAGGAACGCATTATTCTAGAAAAAGAAGTACATTCGCCATACATGGCATTTCATACTTTATTTTCCATATTATTCTGTTTCTTTATATTTTTTATTACTTTGGACTCAATTGTTTATATTAATACCCTTATTTTTCTACCAGATCAGAACAATTTATTTTGTATCTAGTAAGGCACTAAGTATTTGAAACTACTCCATCCAACATGTTAGACATAATAGGTTTGTCAGCAAAGGACTGTCCATTTGGCTACTGTATTATGTCCCTCTTCAAGTCTCTTAGTCTTCACTGCTTCTTAATAACCTAATTTATTGTAGGTCATGTGCATTCCCCATCACCATTCTGCTTCTTCTGCAGAAATAAAACGCATGGAGCACCAGTAGAACCACCATAACTAATGTCAGGATTTTCTTCTTAAGACGTTTGATAAATTGTCTAAATATATATGTGCTTTGAGTTACAGGACTCATTAAAAAATAATCCTTTTTTAAGGCTGAGAACCATAATTAGATCAGGATTCGTGTCTGTCAAGTTGCCTTTTTTATATCACTAGATTAGGAATTTAATACATAATACATAATAGACCCCAGGCCTTCTCCAGAGCTACTCTGGGTTGGATCCACAGTGTAGGTATGGGTAGAATTTATTTCAACTAATCTTTGATGCCTACAAAGTATTTATCAACATCTGAACTATACATTTGTTATTTTTAATAGCCAGTAGATGAAAAGGTATTTCTGGGATACAGATCACCTTCTCAAAAGGTGGATGCCTCGGCTGGGCAAGAGAAGGGCACCCGTGACGTGTTCACTGGCTGTAAAGGGATTCTAGATGACTCCCCCAGATCTGGAAGTACAAATCTTAAGTGAGGTGGAATCAGCCACATCCCAAGGGCTCAGAAGTACCTACCTGCAGATCATTCTCTGGACAATATCTGTTACTGTGCTTGTCTTGAGACAAGAGTTGTGTCTATCTTCTAAGTCTAACAAGAATCAAATATGAGATTATCTTTTACATGCTCCACATATTAATTGGGTTCTGCTGTGGTAAGCCTTCAAACGTACCAGATCAAGCCTACATGAAAGTCATCAGCTGAAGTACTGCACAGGTCCTAATCCTGCTGCTCGTTCTAAAGAAAACATAAAATACTTCCGGAAAATAAAATTCAGTTAACCTTTTTATAATGTCTGTTTTAGAGAAACAGAGCATGTATACTCATAAATATTTAAACACATACACATATATATATATCCCTATATATGTGAAGTAAGTCAATAAAGGAACATAATGGGCACAGAATCAAAAGTTAGAAATAGACAAATTAAGCATACAAATCTAAGTGACATTGGCCATGTTAAAGTAATATTTGGATGCAGATCTTCCCATCTTTAGCTGAAATCCTACCACAAAATAATTTGACGGCATTTTCACTAACTTGAATTTTTTTAAGTAATTTATCCATATTATTCGAGTAGCAATTTGCAATGCACTTGGTATTTTGCCCTGCCTACCTACTTCCCTATAGTTTTGATTTTGCACTGCTGGGGTTTTTTCCTACTCTCCCATCTCAATGTTGTGACTTCTGTCTTATTCTGTGTCCTCCTGGCAGGCTGGACAAACAGAAATAACAAGAAAATTTTGAGAGCAGGAAGAACAATTAAAAATATGTATCCCAAGCGATTCCTTTAAACTGGTTATTGTGAAAATGCTGATTATGCATAACAAGCTCTTTGTATAAGGTCTCATGAATGTCTCCCATACTGGAAAGGAACAAAAGATTACTGAGCTGCTAAAATACCACTGTGAACCTGCTGCTAAAATACCACTGTGAACCTTCTGTTTTGTTCTGAGAGCTTACATCCTAATTATAGCATTTTTCTTTTTTCTTTATTTAAGAGTCTTTTTTATCGCAGTCAGACTGGACATAAACATTCCTTTGGATCCTGTGTGTAAATAATGAAAACATAAAAACTATGGATTTTTCCCCTATCAAGCAGGTTAATAGTTTAATTGTATACGGTTATTCTTACATTAAAAGCTGCATACCTGGCAAGCTTTATCGGGTAACAGGGACTTTTAAATGTGCCAATGTTTCTACAGAAGTAACGCGGGTCAATTGCAAAAGGGATAACCATAATGATTAAATCATTAAAATTTTGTCTATGCTTCACAGAGCATAGAGAAAAT
>VYZT01000167.1:0-36297 GCA_013400735.1 Pomatostomus ruficeps
CTTCTTCCTCTCCGGGTGGCGACAACGGCAGACCTTGATTATGAAGTTTCAAACGCGTCACCGCGGTCAAGTCGATCTGAGCTCGGCGTGATCGCTCTCAGAAGCCTCGGAGGGTTGCGGTTTTGCGTCGGGGTTCGGCCAGTCTTGCGGAATCAGCGAAGCTTTAGAGTGGATCGGCGCTACGCTCTCTCGGTACCATGCTCCCGACAATCGTTAGGAGCCCTTTCCCTTGACTTTGCTTTATTCTCTACTGCCACCTGCTGGGCATCATGTAATTTCAACTAAACATTTTCCCATTACTTTTTCTACCAGATGACATAAGTGTTAGAGGCATCTATTTGTTTTCCTGTTGTTGTTACTCTTTCAGATTTCCTATGAATATTTTCAACGGTACTCTGTTGTTTTACCTATAGTACAATGTATCTTTTTTTTTTTTCTGCCTGTCAAATTTGGGTATAAATACCCTATCTTTTGTGAGTTCTAATTTTTTCCAAGACTAGGTGCAGACCTTATAATTTGATTTCATTTTATTTCCCTCTTCTTCTCTTGTCCTTCTGATGCTGCCTGCTGTATACTGGCAATTTATATGACAGTACTTTATAAAGAAACTTAACCAGGTACAGTTTATAGTGAAAATAATTGTCAGAAAATGTATGTCCACTTTATTGTTGTTTCTCCTTTTTGGGGGGTATGGGTTTTGGGCCTAAATATGCTTTGGAAGCCTTTTAAGCATAACTTCAAGTGAATATGTATATATCCTAGAAGAAAACAAATAACTTAATACTTTATAAAAACACAGGCTAACTATAGTAGTTACGGTGCTAATTAATTGCGAAAATATCTGGAAGAAATTCTAACAGGTTTTTTTAATTCATTTCCCTTGTTAAATTTTTCCTAAATGCAGTTTGTTTGGGTGGGTGTTATGTTTTTCTGAGGAGGTGGTGGTGTTTGGTTTTTTGCTTGGTTGGTTTTTGACATGGTTTGTTTTTGTGGGGTTTTTTTATATTTCAGAAAATCAGCACGAAAATACTCTTTTATGCAGATGAAATTTGGCTTTGCGTGTTACAAACACTAAGTTCAATTCTTTATATTTCACTGGTGAAGACCAGCATTGAACATGTGAAATGTGAGCATGTCAGCTGTAAACTGAATCTCAAAATGACTCCCAGCCACAGCAAACAGAAGAAATCACTGTGAAATGGCTGCCCTGGGGTTTATATGCCCCTAAACATTTACAAATATATAGAGCCTCAGAAAGGTTTCAGACTCACTGTATTTGTATCTAGCACTTTTTTGAATAATAGTTTGACTCACTTATGAGTCATCTGGTTATCTTCCCTCTTTTTATCTACTTCAGTGCATGCTGAAGAATCCACTTGATAATCTCCTTTCATGTGCAAGGGTTAAAATCTTCACAAAACAGCAAAGTAGCAGGAACACATTTTCCCCTGAATTTTGGTTGTTTACTCAAAATTCCAAGGGCCAAAGACTGGTTGAAATTTCCCCCGAGAGCTTGGCTTCATTCATCTGCAAGTTGCATCATTAGGTTAAATATAAATCTTCCTGTCTTGTAATACTCAGTTAACAGGTTTTAATATAGTGGTATTAAAGACAAGAGGAGCATCAAAAATTAAAGGAGGAATGTAATTATCTTTCTTTTAGAAGAAACAATTGGTGTTTTAATTTAGTATAAAAGAAAGTGAAAGGAAGAAAGTCCTGTTATGTTTTAATGTTACAATACCAGATGTCATTTCTTAAAACTACAACATTGATTTAACAGGTTTTGAAACAGGCAGCAGACATTCCCTTCAGTGTAGAAAGACCTGGAGTGTGGTCTAAAGTAACCCCTAGACTCTGGGCTGTTACACACTAACACAAATTCAGTTAACTGGTATCAATGGAGTTGGGGAACTCCATGAACTTGTTTTGCTATATGAAGGAAGCGAAAAAAATTCCACATGGGTTAGAAATTTTGCAAACATCCTGGACTTCCCTCACTACACTGTATCAAAACTTTATCTGCCTGTAACATATCTGGAGTTTCCAAAAGGCAGTAACTATTCATTGTTTGTAGACAAGAAGGCCTCATTCACATCCTACACTTACAATTCTGGAAAAAACTGTAACATGGCTCATAGAAAACCACTGTAGGCCACATCATTATTCAAGCAGCTTCGGGAATCTGTGACCTGGAAAATGGCTATTTTTACTCCATACTTATTACCAGATCTGTACTGCTGACTAAGCATAAAATATCCCTTCTTATAATTCACATCTTTTTGCCAGCTCCAGCAGCAGATTTGGGTCTAATGCTGCGTAGGATACTCCTTGTGTTTCACCTGAGAGGGGAAAAAAGAAATTATAGTCCATTTGTGTTTCTGCATGCTGAGCAAAAGGATTTCTGTCCTCTCAAGAGTATTAGTGAGCAAAGGCTGAAAGACAGTGATATAGTTTCCATCTGTATCTGAACGGTGTGAATTTGAATTTCTGTGATTTAAAAATTGCTTCATTTCGATAATAAAGCATGTTCTATTGCATGAGAAAAAAAGAAATAAAATTTATATGTGTTTCAAATGTGGAATACAGGCTTTTTTAAAAATTTAAAGTGCATATCTCATCATGATGCTTGGCCTATACCAAGAAATTATCAGATAAATAAACTAAGATTGCTCTACAATCAAGCCACAAGCCTCACCATTGTGGAAGCCACAACACTTGGTGAAGAATTTAGGTGCTGTTCATTTAGGCATGTGGTAATGAAAATACTGAATCAACATTTATTATAGGATATTTTGACTGTAGTAGTCACTCAGGAAAATAAATTACAGTAGGCACAGAGGAAAATAATGGCAGCCTATGACTTTTTTAAGCAGAAACAACAGGGATTCTTTCTGCTATGCATCAGCTTTGAAATGTGGCATTAAAACACAGAAAAACGATAATTTGTTACTACCAACCCTATTCATTTTTGAAAGAGGAGCAAAGGGTACATGTCCAGTTTCTGTAAGCAATCTGCATAAAGTTCAACTAACTTACAGCATGTCTGGAATTTAGATGCAGAACATGAACCCACTTGACAATGGTTCTTTTTTTTTCTTTTCCTCTATTAACCTTTTAAAAAAATGTGGATAGAATCTCTGCATAAGCCTGTGCTATTTCATAAACATATTTTTTTCCTGGAAGGAAAGCGACAACGTTTTACCAAAATATTTCAGTATTTTCATTGACATTTGCTGATTTTAAAAATTAGGGCAAGGTGAATGGAGCAATTATATCCAAACACAATTTCTACCTGAAGAAATGATGGCACGTCAAAGCCTTGGGAAGCCTTCCTGCTGTACATATGCAAATGCAACAACTTGCTGTGTTGAGCACACGTTCCCTCTTTTGGGTTATATTCTATAGTGGCTGAAAAACTAAATTTTATTCTACAGTGGCTGAGAAATTAAAACTCACTTCCTGGATTATAGTGCAAATACTTGGATGATTCTAGGCTATTGTGCTCGAATATCCAAAAGCAAAAGATACCTGAAGAAAAAAGTCAGAGAGGCAAATGATCTCTGACTCGCATCAACACTCAGGTCTGCCCGTCCTGTCTTCCAGTGTATGCCCATCTTTGTTTTGGTCTCCTCTGAAGAGGAGTTCATAATGGTTCAGTTCCTATGAGCATCCGTAGCCTCATACTACCAGTCTGTCTTTTCTTGGTCTCTCATTGTTGATAGAGATTATCTCTAAATCTCAGTGATATCTTGCATGAAGGAAAGATGGACTTGACAAAGTAGAATCACATCCATAAACACTTCCCAGTTATTAAGTAAATCAATATCCAATTACAACCATGAAAACAAAGAAAAACACCAATGTTCTGTTTATATTTCCAGGAATCTCAGAATTCATTTCTGCCATAAAGAAATGAGGAGAAATAACATGATTAACGAATCTTTCTAAGATTGATAGAGATTGCAACATTCCTTGTACAAGTCCAGACAGTAGATAGAAAGCTGTTGTTAAATGTGAATAACTTGACACAAACAAACCACTTATATATAGATATCAAGGGAATAGAGAACTACAAAATGTTAGCACTACAACCTCTGTAAGGTTTTGAACTCTGGTCTTCTTGGCTATGGGGTTACTACTACTAGTTTGGAAAAAAAATTACTTTCCTCAGTGTCAATATCCTGATACAGTGTTCAGTAACGTCACTGAAGGCCTAAATCCTCCCGCATTATAGGAAATAAGTATTTTCCCATTATTGTGTTTAATCGAGAAACAATAGAACATTCTACAGGGTTACACTGCAGTTTTGTTATGCTTGTTATCACAGCCAGATCATCCAAAACGTACATTTACCTTTGTTTTATAGGTTTACTGAGGGACACCTCCCTAAACCGTACTTTTTCAACATTTGCCTTCAAACAAAGAAAAAAAGAAGTATTTCAAATTACTTGAATAAATCAAGAATTTGCTCTGATTGTAGCCGTTTAGATTTTTTAGTTAAACATGGGTAATAAGAATATGACATTCTTAAAATTACTCAAGTAGCTGTGTTTCTTTATTTTCACACTCCCAAACAGCAGGGACTCTACATTTTACCGACATTTCATTCACCCTTTTACACCTACTTTTAGCTCTGAATGTACCAGCTCATGAGTTTTTAGGAGGTGATGATAGCCCGGATATGGAGGGTACGAAACACAATGCTGCTGCAGGCAGACTGTTAACTCCTTGGTATTTAAAAGAAAGCAACATTGCATTGAAAACGAAGAAGCCGGGNTCTGCCACTTCCCGGGGCAGGAATCCTCTTGATAAGGGGTAGCTTCTTTTCTGAAAGTAGCTACATGGTGAATCACCAGATGGTGTTATCAAAGATAAAACTTACACAATCAACATTCATTCACAAAACCTGAAAATTCAGGTCTTCGTTAAGTGTCCTGGCTACTCAACATACCCTTAAAAGACTGAATTTTCACGTTTAAGTTCCTGCACAATTCAAAATTCATTACACTCCAGATTCTGCTTCCTAATCAATTTTATCAAATTACGAGACAAAGACGAGTAATTACTGTACGTGTTAACACTAAAAGCAGATATATTGTAATTGCAACTATTCTGACTTCCGAACTTAATAAATGGCAGCTACTTCGTTAAGATTACATTGAAAAAGCAGTGACAGGAGCCTCAGTCTTCAGAGGGGACACGTAGGTGCTTTGTTCCATTGAAATACCGAAACATAAGAAAAGTAACATGGACTTTCACACACGTTGCTAAAACATAAAGGTCTCCACAAAAGGCAGTAGCTGAGAAACCGTGATTGCTGAAGAGACGGGGAGCGGGCTGATTTCGGAGGGAAGAGGCTCAGCCGAGGGAATCAGCTCTACATCATCGTCTGGGACCATGGGGCGAAACTGTGTTACTTCCTCGGATTTAATATCCATTTACTCCTAGACCTACAGTTCAAACCACTCTGGTTTTTTGCCTGCTCTGTAGAGAACCTTCTAAAGAACCAGGTTTCATGCCAGTTGTGTCCATTAAGCCCACGGTATAATTTTAATTTAAAATATTAACCGAAGGTTTCTCTCTGGCGAGGTCCCTGCGGCTTCCCGCCGCTGAATTTCAGCGGTCGCGTTTCCCTCATTTCTGCTCCTTCCAACGGGAAACTCCATTAGCTTGTAGGGCAGACGCCCCCCTCCCCTCCCGGAAAGAAACGGAGTGTATCGGCGGCAAATTTCCTGAGGAAAAAGTCCTTTTTGGACCTGGAAGAAACACAGCGGGCTCGGTGGCGGGCGGCGGAGCGGGGCTCAGAGCACCAATCAGCACGCGCGGCGCCGCTATAAAAGGGGCGGCGGCGGCAGCGCTCCCATTGTTCGCCCGCACCGCGCCTGAGCTACAATGGCCGAGACCGCTCCTGTCGCCGCGCCCGATGTCGCCGCCGCCGCCCCGGCCAAAGGTCCCGCCGCCAAGAAGCCGAAGAAGGCGGCGAGCGGCTCCAAAGCCCGCAAGCCGGCGGGGCCCAGCGTCACCGAGCTGATCACCAAGGCCGTGTCCGCCTCCAAGGAGCGCAAGGGGCTCTCGCTCGCCGCGCTTAAAAAGGCGCTGGCCGCCGGCGGCTACGATGTGGAAAAAAGTAATAGCCGCATCAAGCTGGGCATCAAGAGCCTCGTCAGCAAGGGCGTCCTGGTGCAGACGAAGGGCACCGGTGCCTCCGGCTCCTTCCGCCTGAGTAAGAAATCTGGAGAAGCAAAGGAGAAAGCTCCTAAGAAGAAAACAGTTGCAGCCAAACCTAAGAAGCCCGCGGCTAAGAAGCCCGCCAGCGCCGCCAAGAAGCCCAAGAAACCGGTGACCGCGAAAAAGAGCCCCAAAAAAGTCAAGAAGCCGGCGGCCTCAGCGGCCAAGAAAGCAGCCAAGAGCCCAAAGAAGGCGACAAAGGCTGCCAAGCCTAAAAAAGCGGTGGCAGCAGCGAAGAGCCCGGCTAAGGCGAAAGCGGTGAAGCCCAAAGCATCCAAGACTAAGGCAGCCAAGCCGAAAGCGGCCAAGGCAAAGAAGGCAGCGCCCAAGAAAAAATAAATGGTCTGGAAAAAAGCCCTATTCGTCTTGCAGATAAACCCAACGGCTCTTTTAAGAGCCACCCAAGTTTTCACAAAAAGAGCTGAACTTTTTTTGTTTAACATCTATTCCTGTACGTGTGTGCAGTTTAAACCTTTTCTCGGTTGCTGTCCCTTTTAGGTGGACCCGATAACATTTCTGCGCTGTTCTTCACCGGTGTCGAGCAGCACCGCAGCAGAACTCATCGCGGCACAGCGCATTAAAAAATCCCAAAAAAACAACAAAACGCGGGCTTTGGTGCAAATACCTTTCCGTTCACTGCAGGATATCTGGGCGAGCCCGAATTCCTCGGGGTAGTTTAGCAGCGCTTAGGGCGCCCCGGCTCCTGGGAGGGGGGATAGGAATGAGAATGCTCCGGCTCCCTGTAGTTTCTCTCCTATCAGCTGGGAGGCGGAGACCTGCGCAGGGAAGTGCCTCGGACCGCCCCCAGAGCCCAACAGATTTCGAAAAGCCCGCGCTCCGCAAAGATTGGCCATCGCTCTTCGGCTTTCCTAGTGCCCGGCAGTTTTCGAGTTAAAAAGGAGCCCCACGTTTTTCTTTAAATATTCTTGGCGGAAGAGGCTGACGAATTCCCTGGCACGTTTATACCGCCTCCCCCACCCTCTCAGCCTCGCGGGCTTTTCACTTCCAGTCCCTTTTTTTTCCCCGCTTTAGAAACGGTAAGGCCAGAGAGGTCCGAGCAGTCCGAGGCTTCGAGCTGCCTTGGTGCTGCCCGCAGTCTTCCACATAGGTGCTCAAACACTCAGTCGTTGGAGCTGCCGCCCTCTGTTCTTAGCTGGGTATTCGTTTTTGCAGACTTCGAACAATAAAAATTTGGTATTTCCTGTGTGCATAACAGCCGATAGCTCTGGTCGCTGGCAGTTCTCCCGTCACTGTTTTAAAATACAATGCACACTTTTTTTATGGTGATTGCTCTGTGAGGAAGGGGCTCATGTGAGTATGAGGCAATCACAGCCTGTGGGTAGGGATTTACTATTAATGAGCATAAAGCTCAGGAAAAGCTGATCTTTCACGTTAGACTTTGTAGTTCTTAGCTGAACATAGTTTAAATATTGTAAGAGATTGTTCCACACAACAAGAAAAGAAGTGTGTGTGTGTACAGGAACACAGACTACACAGGGTGTATAAGCTCCAGTGATTATCCTGTTCAGTACAGCAACAAAATTACCATAAAACCAAAAATTCCTGTGAAACTTGTAAAGCTGAGTTGGGCAGCATAGCATAGACACCTGGGAAAAGGGAGTGCAATGACAAAGAGCAAGAGCGGCCTGGGAAAAGTCATCTTTATGCCAATTGTACCTCTGGCATATCAGTCAGTAACCCTAATTCATCGTTTCTCATCCTCCTTCCCTGTCAGTCTGTGCACTGCTAGCCCTGTGGATGCCACCTCATCTTAGCTATGGGGGAGCTGTGCACCACTCCAAACTGATTCTCCCTCAGAAATAACTTAGGTTACATTACCAAATCACTGCCATGGTATCTGATTCACTGTCTGTCCCTCAGGACCCCACATCATCTTCAGCAGGCTTCTCTAGCTAAAAGGCAGATTCCTATGCTGGACCTAAGATATCCTAAGAAAAACTCAGGGGGTACTATTTTGCTATCATGACTCAAATTTCTAGCTAACCTACTGAACTGAGGTTCAAATGTTTGATTTATGATTGCAGTGAAGAGGGAATGCATCTCGCTCTTCTATGACATGTTTTTTTGACATATGGTTATTAATTTCTTTTGTCAAACTCATTAAGATGCCTCAATGGTACTGGGGAAAGAAAGAAAAGAGATGAGCTCCCCTCAGTATCTTCTAAGGTGTGCTCTGTGCTGGTGTTTAGCAGCTGGTCATACTTTGACAAAAAACAAAAGGACAGACTTTATGATTAAATGCTAAGTTGTCCCAAAATTAGAAGGAAGGTCAAAAAATAATAAAAAGGGGGGGTTAGTATTGCAAGTTATTACTAGGAATTCCTGCTTTTATTTGTTTTCTCTTCCATAGGGTCAGCTGTTTATTTCACAGATGTACTTAGAAAATGTCAATATCAAAAGTCGACCATGTTCCAATAATGGCAAATGAACCACTGAGTTAGATAAAGGTCTACATATGGCAGAAGAGACTTGGCAACCTGTTAAGAATTCTGTTTAAGTTACTCCTCCACAGAATAATAAATCACTTTGTACGGAAGAACACGTTTTTTATGATGGGGTTACAGAATTTTTCATCAGCATTCATCGCCACAAAGCCCAATTGCCTATCAGATTACCACAAAACAAGGTAATTTTCATACATATATTTCTTCACATCTTCATTCTCTCTTAGTGAGTTATGTTATTCCTTAACTTCTTGTGTATCTCTATATCATTTATGGTAGTTGTTGTGAGGTGAAAGAGTTTATTCTGCAGAGTCCCTGCAAGACCTTGAAAAATAATAAAAAGTTCTCTCTTAGGGGCTCAATTCTTAAAAACATCAAAGGAGGAGTTTTATTGCGAGTGAAACTATTCCACTAATTTAGTAGGAAATCTTCTGCATTTGATAGAGAAAATTGGAAGCTAGACTTCCATAAAAAGAAAACTTTGTCAGTTCAGGCACAAAAATATTTAAAACTTGTGCTGGAAAAAGTGTTGATAAGACAGGGATGTTTTAGTTATTGCTGAGCAGTGCTTACACAGATCCAAGGCCTTTTCTGCTTCTCACACCACCTCACTGATAAGGTGCCCAGGAGTTCACAAGGAGGTGGGAGGGGACACAGCCAGGACAGCTGATCCCAACTGACCAAAGGGATATTCCAGACCAAACGGTTTCATGCATAGCAGAAAGGAGCATTCTGGGAGATGGCTTTTATCTTCCCAAGTCACAATTACATGTGGCAGAGCCTTGCTCTCCTGGAGGTGGCTGATCACCTGCCTGCCCATAGGAAGCGAGGAATGAATTCCTTGTTTTTTGTTTTGTTTTGTTTTGTTTTGTAAGCATGGCTCTTGCTTCACCAATTAAACAGTCTTTATCTCAAGGCATAAGTTTTTTTCACTTTTCTGGTTCTCTCTCCCATCTCTGGGAATGAGTGAGGGAGCAGCTGCATAATGCTTAGTTGCTGGCTGGGGTTAAACTGTGACAGGTGAATAAAGCAGAGAAAAAGTCCTTCCTTTTATCCTGGGCTAAGGAAATTGTAAAATAAAAGTTATGTACATTCCAAGACTAAGTTTACAGATTCTGAAAAGGAAGGAGCTGAGTGGTGAAACACCTGTAATGTATGGGCAGGAAGCTGGGGACAGGCAGTGCAGAGTCTGGAAGAGTGCAACATAAATAGCATTAATACCAGACCTGTTCTCTGCTGTTTGCATGTCAGTACAGATCTGGACCAGCTTGAATTCAGGTACAGAACCGCTTTTCAACTAGACACCTTTGACTAAGTAAGATTAGACAACAGAGCTTTTCTTCCACAAGTTTCCTTTTTACTGTCTATATCACAATGCACACAATATACTGTTAGACACAAGGTTACCAAACACTTTTTTTCTGTGGGAATTTGAGATCGCTCTTCTACAGAACATGTTGTCAAGGCATGATGAATCATCAGTGTGACAACTCCTGGGATCCCCAGTCACTTTCCTTACTCAATTTTGGACAATTATTTCTAGATTTGGGGTTAGGTTTCATTCTGATTTTCACTTTGCACATAGTGTTTTGTTGATCTCTTTGCATTTCCATTGCCATATGAGTTTAGTTCACCAGTCCTACAGGACTCCTGATAAGACATCAGTGAAACCTCAGTGACTGTAAGATTCTTTTTTTCATTGATTCCAGGATTGGGCTGCCAGCAGCAGTGGAAATATTGAAATGTAGAAAAATAAGAATAAGATTATGATTTACATAGAACATTGAAACTTTATCTATTAAAAGATGTCCCTACCTACAGCACAGAGGTGTGAGATGACAACCAAGAGCCAAGGCAAGGGCTGTAGCTCACTCTCTGTGGCCTACACTGTACCTCCTATGTTATCTATGCACACAGGGAGATGAATTGTTGACATTAAGAGAGGATGACTGGGTTGAAGGAGGAACTCCTGTGGAGATAGGATGGTCATGCTTTGGCTCTAGGGAAAGTCATAAATGGAACAAAGTCATATGATCTGAACTTTGAAGGACACATAGCTAAAAGAGTAACTTTTGCCTGATAGAGTCAGTTATATATTAAATTGCATGCTACTGCTTATGCAAATAACCTTTATGAAGTATGTGCTACCATATATATGACTATATTACTCAATTCTCCGCCTAGATCATGACATACATAAGAGGGACAGTGGGATAATATTATGCTGTATATAAGGAGGGTAGAAATTTTACCTATTTGGGAGGAAGACAAAAAGACCTTGGAGACAGTCAACAGGCTACTTTCCTCTCCCTCCTCCTATCTGGGGAGGCCTTTGTGGTAAGCTTCTTCACAACATTATTATTATTATTATTATTATTATTATTATTATTATCATTATCATTATCATTATCTGGGTTAACACATTATCATTCTTGCTGGAGCGCTATCATAGTGCATTTAGCACTAGCAATGCTGAATTTGTATTTCTATTGCTTTAATAAACCATACTATTCTTCAGCCTGTGATTACACAAGTCCTTATTGAATGCAACCAGATCTACTGAGCTGAATTGTTAAACTGCACCATTTGTGAATCTGTGCTCATGCTTCTTATTTGACACTACCAGGCCTACAGTGCTGAATTTGTGGTAATCAGAAATTAAGCCCCTCTGATCTCTGCGGACCAGAGGGAATGCAAGAGTGTTAATCTTCTGCCAAGTTTCTGTACTCTTAATGCAACACAGAGGTTAGTCTCTATGATTTTTGAATGTCTCTTCCAATGGAAATTATTCAATGGATCTGAAATTTAGGTTTAATTTTTTAAAACAGACCTCACAGAGCAGATGATATTTGATGCATAATTTAGAATCAGCTGTGAATAGAGAAGAGCAGGAACTCAGCTCAAAACTTGTTCCACTTTATTAGTTGCATTTCTGTCATGAGTTAAAAAACTAATGCTATGAACAAGCATGTATCTATTATTTTTTAAAAAAATCCTTTTCCAAATGGTTTCTGATATTTTGCAAAGCAAACAGACAGCAAGAAACAGAAGAAAATATTATATGTAGTCACAGGTCCTTGGGGAGAAGCAGCTCATTATGAAGCAGAATTATATTATGAGGCTCTACCTTCATTTTATTGCATTGGGAAAAAAAAAAAAAGGAAGCGGAAAGAAAAGCTCAGCTTTACAGAACTGGACAACTTATCACAAGCTGCTTAAGTATGTGAAAATATGTGATTTACCCAGGATTTTCTCATAGCCTCATGGCAGGCATCTGCAAGTGGTAATAACTCCTAGGAAAGACCTGTGATAGAGTCAGAGTCCCTGAAGTCCGATTGAGCAGACTGAAGAACTGGATTTTCATGGCAGTCTGGGTTCAGGGAGTTCTACAGCAGGTAGTGCTAAACTTCCCTGTTGGTAACACCTTGGGTACTCGCCTGTGTACTCAGAGGGTGAAAATGCCTGCTGCAAGCATTACACCAAGTGTATCCTTACCCCCGCAGGATATACCTACCTTACTCCCAAAATCTCATGGAAGTGACAGAAGAGCTGACTACAGAGTGCCCAGTTTCTTGTGAGAGCCTGGTCTCCCACAGCAGACCAGTCACGGTCCCTGAAATTCCCTCCCTGAAAGGTGCAAAAGGCCTTAGGAAAGATAACACCATGATCTTGGCCATGACATCCTCACTGCATTCAAGAAGTACCTCCATAGCCCAAACTGGAATACTACGAAGTTCCTTGTGGAGCAGAGCCTTTGCAACAGGTGTGAAAATTTAGGCTATCTCTTTCAGAGTCTTGGCATTTGTCTTGCCTGATTTGGGTTTCCTTTGGGCCTATGCTGAAAAGATGGTGCGTGAACATGTGTTCATCAGGATATGTTCATTTGCCAGTGAGGGAGGGGCCACTGGAACAGTGATTTCTCTGCTAACAGGTGCAAGATCTCTATCTGTGGTCTGTGTGAAGATAGATTTATTATTGTTTAATCTTTTGCTGTATCTTCATGAAAGCATGTATTACATACAGCTGCTTAGCCAGTAGGAAAAAAAACTGCTATGAAGTAATCAAAAAACGCCCATGAGAGGGCAGCAAATGCTCAATACTGGAAACGTTTTATCCTTACAGATAATTTTCAGGTCAAAAACGATCTACTGAATAATTTTTCCTAAATACTGCTTCTTGATTTCAACACCAAAACCTCAGAACATATTCCTTCACTTAAGTGAGAAAACCCAGAATTAATAAATATCCAAGAAATGCAAAACTACCCTTCTTTTTAAGTAATTAATTATTCAGTCTCTCTAAAAATAGCCATGCTCTTGTCTGTGCGACCACACCAGTGGGAAATGTTGTAAAGATACTCTTCCTAAAGAATACTTTTACCTTAAAAAGTGAAAGTGAAACATGTAAAATCTCTATTAGCATAGCTGTACTGCTAAATTCACCTTGAAACAGCATTCAGAGAGGGCGGGAAATAAAGAGGTGAAAAAAAACCCGAGGAGGGTAGAACTTCTCAGAAACACGATTGGACAGAATTTGCTGCAAGATTATCCATTAAAAAAAATTGAGCAGTAGCTGTATAAACAGAGAAGCCACACAGGAGACTCCGTACAAGCAGGTTGAGCCGAAATACATAAGACAGACATCTTTGAAAATAACAAATCAAAGCATAATTTAAGTGAATCAGTAAGTGGGGTAACTTTCTAGGAATGAGCTTTTTCTTCTAAATGATCGCGGCATATCAAAGCTTTAAAAAAAATACATGAATCATAAAAACAGACACGATGTCCTTTCTCTCTGAAACACAAGGAACGCACCGAAAAGCGACAGAAACACCGAACCCATTGTGCCCCTGGAAAGGGAAATTCACGCAAATCCCGCTATTTTCTGCTCACGGGCAGCGGGATAGAAGCGGGGAGACGGCGGGAGCCAGAGCCAAGGCCCTCCCCCTTTTCTCTGCAGTCCTCAACCAGGTCGGTCCCCACCGCATAAAAGCCGCGGCGCGGGCGGCGCTGTTTTAGAGCTCGCAGCGGCGGTAGCAACGGAAGCGAGTTTAGCGTCGTGATGTCTGGTCGGGGCAAGGGCGGCAAGGGGCTCGGCAAGGGCGGCGCCAAGCGCCACCGTAAGGTGCTGCGCGACAACATCCAGGGCATCACCAAGCCGGCCATCCGCCGCCTGGCTCGGCGCGGCGGCGTCAAGCGCATCTCGGGGCTCATCTACGAGGAGACGCGCGGCGTGCTGAAGGTGTTCCTGGAGAACGTGATCCGCGACGCCGTCACCTACACCGAGCACGCCAAGAGGAAGACGGTTACGGCCATGGACGTGGTCTACGCTCTCAAGCGCCAGGGTCGCACCCTCTACGGCTTTGGCGGCTAAAGATTTTCTCCTGTCTTTAGATCATACCGTGAAACCCAAAGGCTCTTTTAAGAGCCACCACTTTTCCTTTGAGAGAGCTGTGTTACATTGTTCCAACATTGAATTGAGGCGCCGACGATACAATTTTGAAAAGTTACTAATAACGCGAAACTAGTAAGGCTTTACACAAGTGCTGTCAAATGTTTTATTTTGCTGTTTGCAGGGAAGCTGTTTTTACCATTTAAGATGCGTTTCGGTTTTCGTGTTCCATGTTTGCCATGTAAGATGCGTTTTGCTTTCCGTGTTCCAAATTCTCTTACAAGAAGTCATTTCAAATGCTCTAATCAAAACGAAAAGCGTAATTTTTAAATGTTTTTGTCAACTAGAGAAAAATAGGAAAGTTGCTCTGAGATGAATGTTTTCTTTCTGTATTATTTCCCTCCACTCCTTCATATCTATCCTTGTTTGTGATTTATTTACTTTAAAAATAAAGAGCACATCTTAACGGTTTTCTAGAGATCTTTTTTTTGGGGCGGGAGGGCTGGGAGTTGGAGAGGGAAAGGTTGGGTGGGGTTGGGGTAATGAAAGTTAATTATGAACTTAGAAGCACATTTAAAAAATATATCAAAAGAAGCCTTGTGTGAACACTTCTTATTCTCACATACAAAGAGAACTCTAGTCTGGGGCTCACTTTTAGAGTATTTTTGTTGTACTTCATCACCGAAAGGAAAAACATCTATTTCAACTTCATATAAAACCATTGAAAATTATTTGCCACTCACAATGATATCAATACATATTTGTGGTCATGTCTGATTTTCTCATACCTTTGTGAGTAGGGGGAAAATAAATAATCGACCAATACTATATTCCTTTGCAATTAATTTCACTTTACCCCCCAAAAAAGTTAGTGGCATAAGTATTCTCATCGTCATGATTTTGCCTGATATGTAAGGCTTCTCATACAGAATTTTCTGGTGAAATTAAAACATGAAAAACATGGGAAAAAATAACTTAAAAATTATCTCAATCACTACAGCTTGTTATGTACTTATTATAGCTACGACTTTGTGTTATTCGGTTTTTTGAGTGCCTCTCTTTCAAAGTTACCGGCCCATCTTGTCTTTTGTGGCTTTGGGATAACGTGCCTATTCATGTAATGAGCTCTGTACTGCACTGAAAGAACATCTTCCCTCTTTTGTAACCAGCTTATCATTTATAAAAGCAAAGCAAAACAAAACAAGGACACAAAGGTAGAAAAAACCAAGAGCAAGTAACTTCTGAATTTTAGCTTCCATCCACGCTGTTTTTAATCTGTCATGAGCCTGGCAGAGACGGACAGCTGGAGAAGCCGAAGGGATACGAGCACTGTGTCTGAAATGCCCGCCCGCCCCAGGCTCTGCGCACGCACCGAGGGCGTTGCGGTCGGAGCGGGGTCGCAGCTGCGGAGCCAAGAGCTCCGGGCAGCGCTCCAGGCCGGGCTGGGATTCTGCGGCAGCCAATGAGATCGCGCCGCTTGCAGCCCAATCAGAGGCGAGGCGGCCCTATAAATATCGGCGTGTCAGCCCGGGCGCTATTCGCTTTCTTCTGTGTCCCTGGGCTGGTGTCTGTGGCTAGTGATGGCGCGTACGAAGCAGACGGCGCGTAAGTCGACGGGCGGGAAGGCGCCCCGCAAGCAGCTGGCCACCAAGGCGGCCCGCAAGAGCGCGCCGGCCACGGGCGGCGTCAAGAAGCCGCATCGCTACCGGCCCGGCACGGTGGCGCTGCGCGAGATCCGGCGCTACCAGAAGTCCACGGAGCTGCTGATCCGCAAGCTGCCCTTCCAGCGCCTGGTGCGCGAGATCGCGCAGGATTTCAAGACCGACCTGCGCTTCCAGAGCTCAGCCGTCATGGCGCTGCAGGAGGCCAGCGAAGCTTACCTGGTGGGGCTCTTCGAGGACACCAACCTGTGTGACATCCACGCCAAGCGTGTCACCATCATGCCCAAAGACATCCACCTGGCCCGCCGTATCCGCGGTGAGCGTGCTTGAATCTCCTGCTGGAGGCTTTTCTCGGCCGGGCACAAAGACAGCCTACATAGACCCAAAGGCTCTTTTAAGAGCCACTACATGCACAATAAAAAGAGCTGTGATGCTGCTTTAAATTTCCTGTGTAATTTAGCAGGGGTGCTTTGCAAATACTGAAATGATATAATAGGGGGTTTATGGACACCAGATGGGAGGAGACCAAATCGTATCAGAGAAATGTGAAAGGAGTATATTGGAGGGTGATCAGGGGGCATAGGGTGGGATGAAGGGGTTCACATCCCTGTGACTGATGGACTTGACACAACTTTGAGGAGGAAAGGAGTGGGGTGGAAGGGGCTGACAAGAATACTCCTGTGTTTGGGGTAAGTCCATGCTCAGGGAATCTGCACCTCAAACTCTGACTAGCCAGGTCAAGGCAAGAGCAGAAACTTGCTGCACCTTATTAGGGTTGTGTTACTGTCAAACCTAGGTAAAACAGATTGCCTTAATGGGGGCTGTTGCCTTGCTCCTTGTTCCTTGCTTAACGACAGGAACAAGAATATCCATCTCAACAAATGAGTTTTGATTATATCAGTTTTGGTATTTATTATTATAGCTGGTCTCAAAACATTGGATGACCATGCTGATGACACAGGCTGCATGAGGCTTCTTGCAGCACAGAAAAGTACTTGGAAAGACCAAGAAACTGATTGAAAAGTACTGTAGACAGGAATAATTTATCAATTTTTTCCAGACTTGTTACTACATTAATACAAAACTGGGGGGGTCGGGGGAGGAAGGTTATGTATTTTCTGAGCTTTTTGGGGATTTTTTGGAGGGGATATTTTCAATAAGTTTTATAAGAATCATGGAGTGATGGAGTGAAAATTTATATATTCCTGCAATAATAAAAGTAAAATTATTTGTCTTTGAACCTGCACTTCTCCAGGCAATGATCACAATATCTGACGTATGCTGAGTTGTCAGATTTCTGCAGCCAGTTCTTTAGGATTGTTCATGAGTTTCTGGAAGGACAGATATATACACCTGTAGTTTTCAACCTTCTAAGGACCCACCTCTGCTCTAATTTGTACTATGAGACAAGGTCAGTCTAACAAGGGTCTGAGAATTAAAACAGGAATTTAAAAATTAGACCTCAGATTCATAAGTAGCTGATGTTTCTCCAGTTTTTTTTTTTTTTTTTTTTTTTTTTTGGAACCATCTCCCTTTTCTTCTCTCCATCTGCAAAAATTCACATCTGGTACTTGGAATGCAACAGTCCTGAGGACTGGAGAACGCTTGAAGACTGCTGTTAGAAGCCAGAGTGGCCACCTGTTGTCATTAGAGGCTTCTGGGCACTATTTGCCTGCTTAGAGATGCTGCGCTACAGACACAGTCTGTCAGAGACACTGCCTGGGTGAATGGGAAAAGAAAGTGGAAAGACTTTCTGAGTGTAGCAATCAGACACGATAAATGTTTGTTTGGGGAGTTCTGCCTTTTTATCTCTTTTTTTGTTTTGCTTTTTCCTCTCCCTTCTTTTTTCTTCCTCCCACATAAAGCTCCCTGAATGAATTTATTTATCATCATGGCCTGATTTTGGAACCAGGTTGGGCTGGAAGGAGAGCTGTATATTGTAGCATGACAAAGATTTCTCCTTATCTTGATTAAGCAGCATGATGTTAGAAACTTTTAACTAACAGCCTGGGGAGTGAAGGAAATGCTTCAGTAGGCCATAAAAGTTCCATGTTCTCTTAAAGGCCAGAGAAAAGCATAGACAAGAGGATAACCTCAGTCTTTCTTCCTTCTGCTCCAGTTGTCCTAGAGCATATTTAACACTAACTAGGAAAAATACATAAATAAATAAACTCTGTATTATTTCTAACAAGAAGCACCGTGTCAATGCTATAAGATTCTACCCAGTCCCTTTTAGCAATTTTATTGGATACCACCAGTACATGACCTGATAACACAGACAAGATATCCACTACTTACCAGTCATAATGAATAATTTCCTTATTCACTTTTGAGAGTACATTCCACAGTCTGCTATCAGTGAAGGCTCTTTACAGAGCCTGGGTGTGCACTATAGCAGGCACCAGTGACCCCTGCCTCTTTATTTACAATTGTAATGCTTCTAAGGTTTTAGCCATTCTAACCTTTGCTAACCTCCAATTTGGGCCTAGTTATGAAGTTTAAGTCAGTAATAAATTGCAAATGTGTAGCAACAAGTAGTATCAGGATGGAGCCTACTGAAATCTTAGAGTGTAGGCAGACATACTGTTAATTTTAATGTTATAGTAATTCCTCTTAAATTGCACTTATATAGGCACAGTCTCTGTACACTTCCAACAGCAATGCCACTGTATAAATTCTCACCCCTTACTCTGTAAGTGTTGATGTACAAATGAAAGTATACAAGAGAATAGAACCATTTCAATTAAAAGAGACTTACAATGATCATCCAGTAAAACTGTGAAGCAGTTTCTATTGTTTAATACACCATATAATTTTATTGGAACTGCAAAAAAACAATGCCAGATGGGCAGAGGGGAATGATAAAGAGATGGGTGAATCTGAGTAGAATTAAAATTTGTGAGTGGAAAAAGAGCATATGAAGGTGTGTATACAGGTATATAACATGTACATATACATATCTATATATATATTACCTACATCATTATGCTATGAATTTTTCTTGTATTTAGCATGTTTACTTTGTGTGTATTGTTTCAGAAACATACCATATGAAACCTCTTCCAGGGTGTCGATCAATGGTCGGTGATGGAAGAGACGGGGTAGATTGCTCGGATGCAACAAGCTGATTTTATTGATACAGAGCTGAGTATTTATACCTTTTCAGCAGTAACTAAAAATAAATCCTTATACAAGCAGTAATTACTATAACAACCATATCTATGTTTCCTAACAACATTGCAAAACTAAAAGCTAGCACTGATCAGCACAGGTACATACCAAACATGCTTTTGCTTTCTGTCAGCTATTTTGCCTGCCATGGTTTGTGGCCTAACAGCATTAACGCATCTACTTCTGACATGAGTTGAGAAGTGCTCTGACCTCTGCTCTCTAACTGTATCTCCACAACAGGATTCCCCACATGCTATACTCAAATACTTGATGTGTAATTTCAGTACCATTTGGATGGTCATTTAGAGAAGTGTTTTGGATAGGCTGGAGTTCGTTACCAAGCACAGATGAAAAGATGCTGTGACAGCAAAGAAGCAAAATCAATAGAAATCCGAGTTCTTTATTTGTTAATTTATAGAAAACTTGACCTCTCTATAATACTAAGACACTTGACAGTCTGCAAGGCTTGGCACAATCAAAAACTGAACTAAACGCCAACTCTCATTTCCTGACTACAAAGTTTTATTGAATCAGCTGAATTCTAAGTGTTGTTTTTTGATCTCCCCATGCATGATCCTCTACTGACTCAATTTTCTTGTCATCAAACACAAAACACTTGCCTTTAATTCTCAAAACTGTAAAAGCCTATTTGCTACAAGTCTCCCTTTGGCTAAATCTGCCCAGCCTTGATGGCTGCTTTCTTTTTCTCAGCTGATGGAAACAAAAAGCCGCATAACATTCCCTATGTCAGTGATCTCCATATATTGGGACAATAAAAGAGGGGTGACTTGCCAGAAACAGCCACCAGATCTGCTTTGCCTTTTCCTTGTTCTCCTTAGTCATCTTCTCCAGCCTGTCCTCAAAATCATAACACACAAAAAAAGGAAATTAAGAGTATACATGACAATTGGATTGAATTATTGAATTTCATAATTTTTAATCATCAATCTTATAATCCTAAGACTTCTGTTTTACTCGTGTGATAGTGGTAGGGCTCTGAGATATCCAGTTACAATTTCAAGAGTATACTGTAGTAAAAGCAATGATAGAGTATAATAGTTAATAGGGAGCTGTTTAAAACTTGATGTTTATCTTCCAGTACTAATTCAAGACTATACCTTCCACAATGCTTTAAAGTAAAACCTGGACTACTCCATAAAAACTATTGCAAATAGACTTTACAGAAAACATCAAGTGGGGATGGCTGGGGGGGTGGGGGGACAGGAAAGGGAAAGAGAGGCAGGGAAAAATAAGTGTGGGGTGTCCTAGTCCAGTATTTTTCATTTGCTGTATCTGAACACACATTCGTTTTGTGCAGTTTACTTATTCTGTATAGTCGACTACACATTTACAAGCACTGCACCATAACAGCACACAGCCCTGCCTAAAAAAAGCATCTTAAAGTGAATACATAAAATTCTTAGCATGCTTACACAGGAATCGCAATAACCTTCAAGACCTTCAGAAACACTGGTGTAAGAAAGTTTAAGGAAGGCCGTGTCTCAACTCTCTTGTGCAACGTAGTGGCTCTTAAAAGAGCCTTTAGAGTGTGGGATAATTTTAGGATCGCAGAAGACCTACGGCAGGAGACTCAAGCACGCTCGCCGCGAATGCGCCGGGCCAGCTGGATGTCCTTGGGCATGATGGTGACACGCTTGGCGTGGATGGCACACAGGTTGGTGTCCTCGAAGAGCCCCACCAGGTAAGCTTCGCTGGCCTCCTGCAGCGCCATGACGGCCGAGCTCTGGAAGCGCAGGTCGGTCTTGAAATCCTGCGCGATCTCGCGCACCAGGCGCTGGAAGGGCAGCTTGCGGATCAGCAGCTCCGTGGACTTCTGGTAGCGCCGGATCTCGCGCAGCGCCACCGTGCCGGGCCGGTAGCGATGCGGCTTCTTGACGCCGCCCGTGGCCGGCGCGCTCTTGCGGGCCGCCTTGGTGGCCAGCTGCTTGCGGGGCGCCTTCCCGCCCGTCGACTTACGCGCCGTCTGCTTCGTACGCGCCATCACTCAGGGGACAGTCGGCCGCCGCTCCAAAACGAGGCGAAGAAACAAATAACGCGCTGCCGCGGCCGCTTTTATAGAGGGCTCCCGCTCTCTGATTGGCTGCCAGAAAGGCGCCCTTCCTATTGGCTACTTTCAAATTCGAAAAGCCCGCCTCGAAAGCGCGCGAGTTCACCAACTGCCGCCCGCTCTCAGCACCCCCTCACACCCCTGCCCCCAGGTCTCGCTCCCGCCGCTTTTGCTTTCGGGATGGTCTCCCTTATCAGAATTTTTACAGTCTGCCTCAAAAATGATTAGGGAGAAATGTTCAAACCGGAAATGAGAAATTGCGAATTATGCTGAGCTGAACGCATTGAAAATTAATGAGTTTTTTTCATAGATAAGACTTTTTTCTAAGAAATAGGGATCCTAACGGTATTTTGGGGCTTGGATTCTTGTTACTTATGGGGAACGTGAAGTTGTGTATTGTGAGGGAGTTTTGGTGGCGGGGGTTGGGTTCCACTTAGTGTAATTTTCATCTGGTAGCATAAATGCTTTGAGATCAAAATTAATTTCAAATGAAATTTTTCTAATCCAAGAGACAGGGCTTTCAAATGACTGAACCTTTCAGCATGCAAAGTACTCTTAGGTTGTTGCTGAAGTACAGCAAGTTATTAGGTGACTTTTCTATTTTCTTCAGGGTATATATCTGCAATATTTTCCTATTCGGGTGTTGTCGCTGGAGTCCGAGCTGAGAAGGGCTTTTAGGTGAAAGGCAGGTGCTGACACCAGGTAAGGACAGCTCTGGCACCCCAAATTAAAAGAAAGTGCATCCTAACACAGTGGATGCACAAATAACGGACAATTTCCTACACACCACATTCGTAATACAAAGGGAATCATTAATTAACATTGAGAAGGGACTTGGAGAGCAACCAGCTGTGACACCTCTCACATAGTATTACAGTAGACATTAACAGTTAAATGTAATTATGTATGTACTTCTACTGTTTACACCATGAGGGCGGAAATCTCCCCGCAGATGAGGTGCCTACAGGGAGAGGCATACACACCTCTAAGCAATCAACATGAAACTGGAGACTCTGTATAGTTTGCTTTGCTATTTATTTAGCTGTCTTAGGTACTGAATAAATTTACTTGTAACGTTTTAAAATCAGCAGCATTGTGTTCCCTAATGTTAACTAAGACAGCCTTTTACGTATTAGCAGCATATTATTCACCCAGCCGCGAACAAAGAATTTTCTACGAACTTATATATACACGAAATTAAAAACACTTTTAAGTTTAAAACAACCCAGCTCCTTTTCAGTTTAAGTGTGCGGCTCTTAAAAGAGCCTTTGTTTTTTGCGGTGGTCAGAGAAGAGTGGGCAGGCTTTAGCCACCAAAGCCGTAGAGGGTGCGACCCTGGCGCTTGAGAGCATAGACCACGTCCATGGCCGTAACCGTCTTCCTCTTGGCGTGCTCGGTGTAGGTGACGGCGTCGCGGATCACGTTCTCCAGGAACACCTTCAGCACGCCGCGCGTCTCCTCGTAGATGAGCCCCGAGATGCGCTTGACGCCGCCGCGCCGAGCCAGGCGGCGGATGGCCGGCTTGGTGATGCCCTGGATGTTGTCGCGCAGCACCTTACGGTGGCGCTTGGCGCCGCCCTTGCCGAGCCCCTTGCCGCCCTTGCCCCGACCAGACATCACGACGCTAAACTCGCTTCCGTTGCTACCGCCGCTGCGAGCTCTGAAACAGCGCCGCCCGCGCCGCGGCTTTTATGCGGTGGGGACCGACCTGGTTGAGGACTGCAGAGAAAAGGGGGCGGGGTTCCCGCCACTTCGGTGCGTCACCGATGACGAAACATCGTTCGCTATTACCTCTCAGGGTGCCGTATTGTCTGCAAGTAAATGAAAGAATAAACCTCCTCCAGGAAAAAAATTCCGGCGATGCCCGTGTTCATACAGTTAGAAAGCTTTCCCCCTATTAGATTTGTATAAACCACTTTCATATGTGCTCGTATTTTATTTTGTTCGACTGGCCGGGATAGGTGTGAATTACTTAAATTCTTGTTATTTTCATGGTTTTGTTCATTAATACTCTTGGTTTATTTGTTCACAAGGTGTTATAAACTTTTCTTCAAATCTTTTAATCATTTGAGATCTCTTAACAGCTTTAAGAAATTTTCCACAATATTTAATTATATTGGTTTCTTTATTTTGATTTCCCCCTCCCACTTCTTAAATATTCCAGTTTTACAAAACAACATTTTGTCTGTAAATACATAATATCTAGAAGGTGAATAGAATCTTTTTTTACATTATTAAACTTATATTGGGTTGTGACTTCTGTTAATTTTGCTCCTTTTGAGTTACTGCAGTGGGGTAATTTGCAGGGTTTTAAATTTTTTACAAAAAGACCTTTACTATAACTATAGACTTAAATTTCTGATCCCTAATTATTAAAAAAATCGCTCTGCTTTTTACTAGATATTAGGCTTTTAATGTTTTTTAAATGTATCTATATCAATACTGGAAACAAAAGATATTCTGAATTATCTTTTATGGAAGTCAGGAGTGGTCTTTGTCTTAGGATGTTCCAAATTTCATAGTGTAAAAACATCTCAAGCAGGTATAACTGGTAGACTAACACCTAAATAATGTTACTTTTCTCTTGTCTTTTTAAGTATGAAATGCAAATATAATTTCTATGTACTCCTTTAAAGTGTTCAACCTTATAACATCTAAGGAGTAGCTTCTCTCTATCGTGCAACCAAACTGAGAATAAGTGGCTTCCCTTGGTCTATTTAATAATGACGGAATTAAAACCATTTTCTATCACAAAATCAAGTGTTTTGCTCTCAATGGACATAGTAAAAGCATAAAAGAGGAGCTCATGATTCTGACATCACAAATGTTGTTTCTACCATTGTCTCTAGATGTTTTCTTGGTAAATATCAAATCTATGGCTTTGGGGTGTGTTTTCTTTGGGTGGATGAGTGGGTGGGCTTTCTGGGATGATGATAACAAATATGTTTTATGTAAAAGTTGTCTTCTCCCTATCTGCTCTGCACCCCTTCAGAAAAGGTGTGTATTATGGGAATGATCTCTGCTTTTCCCATCTTCCAAAATGAAGCAACCCCCATTGCACTCTTCTGAGCAGTTACTATTGTTCATCCAGCAGAGGCATTCACAGCTTTTGCCTAGGTTGTAAAAACTGCAACTCCCTCTTGCAGAGGTGCAGAAGAATTCTCAGCTATAAAGCAAAGTCTCCTTAGATTTTGGACGGTCCTAAGCACATCTTCTTTCTTTTCCTGGGAGGAGTGAACATGTGAGCTGAATACGATTCTAAGTCTTAAAAAGTGTGTTGTGCTACCTACAGTTCTTGTTTATAATGAACTCACAGGTCACAAAACAATAAAAAAACTCACACCTTTTTCTCTGTAAATAGCCTAAAGAAGGATTCTGTAGGAGGATTTTGTTTATTTGTTTGTTTGCTTGCTTGGGTTTTGGTTGGTTGGTTGTTGGGTTTTTTTAATTTTAACTTGCTTCATCAGTAGTTCCACACCAGCAGCACAACACCAAATTTCTACATCCCTTATTTATAATGCCCTAAATTTCTGTATCTCTATCTGCTTTCCTGTCCATACATACAAGTGGCAATGCTCAATCAATAGTACTTAAATTTTTGTTCATTTAACACATATCTAGTCTAAGCTGATTCACAACAAGATGTAATCAGTACATGAAATTTTGCAAAATAAAGGCAAATAAGGTCTCTAGTGTACTGAGAACAATTGCTGTCCATTCCCATGGTTGTTTTGTATTCATCTTTTGTTTTTCATTTGTAAATTTTTAGATGCCTTGCTTGTATTCTGGTTTTGCATCTCCTAGGTAATGAAGGTGATGTATTTTTATACCTGTCTAAAGTCTTGTAAAATATGATAGAGCTCTTGTAGGGTATTGTGTCTGTATCCATAACCTCAGGGCAAGTAATTAGAATAACCAGTTATTAATTTAATCCTGACTTTAAAAAATCATTCATTATTTGCTACTAGTACTTCAGGGTTTGAATTTAGGCCAACATTAGGCAAAAAATATTGCCAGACATCATATTTTAAGAATATATATGAATAAAGTTCTGGAAATATATTTGTACTTTCAAACTAATAGTTTTGAATTTAGTGTAAGCATTGGATAGGTTATCATATTCATTATTTTCCACCCACTGGCAGCTGGTGCTTCCTTCCCTCTTCACAATATTCTCTGTCACTCTCAAAGGAAGAATGGAATTGCAATATGTCCTCTGTGAATGAGACAGGTTGTACAGATCCTTGCTTTGCACTGTATTCATGCTCTTGTGAACTGCCACGCTGAAAACATAGATCTCATCTGGACCATCTGAAGGAAAAAAATAAATTCTTCCCTTGTACTGAAAACCTGGGCACTTTTGATGGAGTAGCATATCCCCACAAGAGAAGAGAGCTCAGAGGAGAAGGGCAAATCCACAATGAGCTGAAGGAATAATGTATAGTAAAGAAAACTGTACTTATTTCAACATCAGGGAGACTGAAGAGTTACCATGGTTTTAGACAAGAGAGCTGCACCAGTGAATCATCAGATTTCCTCAGACGATTAACAAAGACTAACCTCTTCCTGAGCAAGCCGGATGAAAATGAGGGGAGGGGAGGATGGGCCGTGTACATATGAATCAGCCCAATATAACTTGTGAAAACTGGAGAACAAATAGAAAAGTTTAAAGATAGCAATGGGCTTTAGATGATTTCAACCAACATATTTCTTCACAGGGACTGGGAGAGGGGCAGCATTGACATCAAGCATACAGGGAATTTTGTAATGAGAATTTTGTTTCTACAGTGATTCAGCTGTATATTTCAAATGCCTTCTTATGCTTGGCTGCAGCTTCATTACAGTATCCTTCTGCTGATTAAAATACAATGTAACATCAAATATGCTAAATAAAGAAATTTGGAATTAAACATTAAACTCTCCTCATGTAATTCTGAAATCATCCAGATGGAAAATATTCAACTTCTACAGCATGGAGATGTGATCAGCTGCGACCTGCCTCTACACAGGACTGTAAACTGCACAAGATCTGACTTCTTTGGCAATCCTTAATCTACTAAATCTACGCCAGTGGTCTTTGTTCTCTGTATCCCCGTGCCCACATACCCCACCTTCAGTTCAGCACATAAGCCATGCTAGAAAGCTGTGCTTACTAAAATAGAGCAGCCCACATCATTTTTGGTAAGAAATTTTTTAAGCACAGAAAGCTCCGATTTTGAGACTGAGGCACAAAAGTCAATATTTTCATGTGTAGATTTACCATTTGGAAGGAACCTTCTGGCAGTAACATAGATGCAGGAATGCTTTATGCTGTCCAAGCAAAATTAGTAAATATCACAAATACAGTTTAATGACTGGTATATTGATAACTAATTTAGTGTTTTCACCTCCCTCTCCCTCAGTCAGAGGTGGAGAGACCCATTCTCATATTTTTATTTAACCACTCCAGATGGTCAGAAATAGAAGAATTTGGGCTGTAGCCCTGGTTTGGACTGCTTACAACTTCCTTCTTGCTGCCAAATTCAGAAACTACACAGGGACTGATAAATCAAAAAAGACCTCTGTCATAGTCCAACATCTTAGGCTGGCCTTTGAGGATGTAGTTTGCCATTCCAAGAGAGTGGCTTACAGATAAGATGATCCACAGAGTGGCAAAATCTTCCAAAAATTGTCTTGTGGGCATGTTGTCTGAGTCACTGTTGTGAAGAAGGCTTGCATGGGCCTCACCCCCATCACTCCATGCACAAGGTGAAGCCTTGCAGGCTCACTGAACAGCTGGAACAGATGGTATAGCTGAATAGATCCATGAAAAAAAGGCTGAAGGAACTGCTAGAACAAGTTTGGGATGTTGGGAAGTTAATGAAATACCCAGTTCTTCATAAGAAGCTTTTTGAGGATATGAGAGAGAAGGGACAGGGACGATAACCTGCAATTGGGGGCAAGGGCAACCATGTTGAGCAAATTCTGGCCATGGCCATGGCATTCCTGGGCTTCTCTCAGGAAGAGACCAAAGGATCTCTCTAACAAGTGGTGCAGGGTGGCCTGTGGAGCTCTGAGCTCAGTAGCACACCAGGCAAAACAGCAAACCTAGCTGACACAGGCTAAGGAGGTTTACTTCTCCCATATCCTTACTCTTCTTTCTAAACTGGCATTTGAAGCAGCACAGGTCTCACAATGCACTGTCCCTTGATTAAGCTAGAAAGATGAATCCAGAAAGTATTGTAAGCACCATATTTTTTGCACAGCTGCGATTGAGTAGCTCCTCCTGTTGCCTGGGCTCATGCAGAGCTGGTCTGGGCAGTAAGTTTTCCAGCTGAACTATGCCAACCCTTACAGAGCTGTAAGTACTTAAAAGCTGCTTAAGTACTGCCTTATCTAAATGGTCTCTGGGGCATAATTTTCCAAGCAGCAAATCTATTCTCTGTAGGAATTTGTTGAATATTGTCTTGGTTTATGGGTTTCTGGAAGAAGCCAACTCTGAAAAATGGTGATATGCCTTGTACTAGTGACTCCAGACACTACCGCTGTGCTCAGTTTTTGTTACAGTAATACTTGGTTCAAAAACCAAAAAACTCCAGCTGGAAACCCCAGCCACTTAAAGAGATTTATTTATGGTTATGCTCTGGACAAAACAGCTTGTCTTTAGGGGATACAGCAGGTAAGAAAGTCACCACAAAGTCCGGGTCCTGTCCAGGTCACACCAGTCATTATCTAGACCATGATGATGCCAAGTGGCATGCAAGTGTCTTCATGTGCAGAACTTGGCTCTTCTCTTCGACAAACTGCACAAGATTTCTGTTGGCTCATACGTCAAGTTTATTAAAGTCCCTTTAATTTAAAGGTATTACTTTTGACTCTGCGTACCCTTCTTCATTTGGGGTTATCCACACTAGCTAAATGTATGTTCTCTCTCATCACCCAGGCTGTTCCAGAAAACACTAAATAATACCAGCCCTGGGGCACTGTTTTGATTACCAGTTGTCTGCAGACACTAAGTTGTTAACTATAGCCCTTTGGCCCTGTGCTACAGACAATTTTCAAATATCTAAGAGCCTGCTGATCCTGCCTGTAGTCCCTCTGATTCCAAACAAGAACACTTGGGAGGCAGTTCCAAAAATATCTTTAAACATCAAGTATATTGCATACAGTATTCCTCCTTTGCCCTCAGAGATACTCTTTAATCAACAGTTCTATGACAATTACCTCTACCTAGACATGAGCAATTTTTTTTGCACTCCAACCACTATCAAGTCAACAGAACCCATTTTATTGCTGAGAGTTACTCAGTCACTGTGTTTCTTGCAGACTCTGCTGTCATTCCATATAACATTTTCTTCTCTATATTAGAAGTTATTTCCTTACTGCTAACTTGCTGCACAGAACATCAGTTCCTGTATTTTGTACAATGTATAATAAGGAAAAATCACTTCCTTCGTCATCATGTTTTAAGTGTTTAAGAAGAAACTTCAGTCTCTCAGCATTCTCTTTCAGTCAGAGCACTTCAATAATATATGCCTTTTTATCAGGAAAGGATTTTTAGACCTCTGACAAACACTCTTTCTCTCTTCTATGTATTGAATTATTGTTCACTTCTCATTACCTGAAATTGAGAACTAAAAATTAGGCTTGAAACTCCAAATAGGAATGTACCATTCCTGACTACAGAGGAAGACCTTCTTCACCTATCTTCTAGAAGGTTCCTTTTCTACTAACATACTGGTTTTGATTCATTACCAACATATAACTATAATCTGAAGATCCAGAGCTACTCAGGTGCTTGTCACCTCCTGCTGACAGTAGCACTTTCACAATATTTCTTACTATTTGTAAAACTGATACAGTTCATTCCAGATGACGAATCTAACATATTTTTGAAGACAGTGTCTCTCATATGGCATTTTTCAAACATAAAAAGTCCTCAACCATGTTAATTATTTTTCTTAGTTGGTACTCACAGTATTTATATATAAGCTCTGTAGACTTTAATTCAGATCATGAAGAAAATTATACCAGACCTAGGACTGATCCCTGCAGTCCTGGCTGTTTGAGGCTACAGTTTAATTTCATAGTTGACAACCATAACCATTTAAACATAAATTTCTACCCTGGAAGGGTTGGTGTTTATGCTAGACCAAATTCTCCTGATTATTACTTTCATTTCTAATACTTTTCTAAAACGAAACAAAATGAAACTGAGAGAAAATCTGTAGTGTATCAGCAAGTTCTAGAGAAACGTTGCACCCTGTATTGAGACTCTTCCTAAAGTCAGTTTTGGAAAAAGCCTATTAAACATGGTTTTATGTCTGTTTTGAATACTGTAAATTCTAATTTTAATTCATATCTTCCTTGAATTTGTTTGACCTTGTAATTCGTGCAACTCAACATCAATGAGTTATCCCTTACCTGGTGTGTTCTGAGTCTGTAAACCTGAGAAATGGATTCATCTGTAACCTAAAATGCCTGACTTTGTTCTTAGTTCTTGGCCATACCCTTCAGACACCTAAAGAGTAAGACAGGCCGCATAGGCTGGGTGTATAGCTGGGTCTGCAGCATATTGCCCCAGGAAAACTTTCAGCATCCTATTTCCCTACACTCAGCATGAAGGCCTGGAATTACCTTTGATGGTTTAGAAAATGGCACCTAATAACTTGTACATCCTGGGTCTCACTGAAGGGGTAGGACAGAGTTTTTCTGTATTGAGGATGTGGTTTCAGTTTGCATTTCTGACTGAATCAGTATTTACAACCTTCATCACCAAAAGAAAAAAGAGAATTTGACTGTGCTGTGCACCTGGGAGGATAGACAGCATGTCATATAGTTTCAAATATCATATTCTGGTTCTTTTCAGGCACTCTGTTTCAGGTAGGGTTACATTTCCATATTTTTGCATGTAGATGCCTATATTTCTTGATCTTTCTCCACTTACCTTCTTCCCCTTTTTCTTTGACTGAAATCAAAACAAAGTTAGTTGGTCTGCAGAATAAAATAACACAGAATCCTGCTCATAACACAGATTCCTAAGTATAGCAACCCTACTACTACTAATGATAATTACCAGTCCCAGGGATGGATGGAGAGAAGCAAAATTTCCTTATAAGATTGCTGATCCAAAGGCTTTCAGAAGATAGGAGGAATATTTTGATACTTTAGACTGTCATTATACGGGGTGAAAAAAGGGGATTTGGAGGATCATTCATTAAAATACACAGCTCTTTTTTGCTGGTTGGCAAACATTTAACAGTTATGACAGAAAAGTCACCTCTGATCAGTCACCTTTTGATCACTCCAGACTGTAGGAATTTAAGTTTAGTTGAGACTCTAACTAGCCTTAACATATCCTTCAGTCATATACAGCATGAGCACCGAGCCAAATCAGGGTTGCTCAAACTCATCTTGACAAGCCTTGAAACTCAGGACTGTGTGAGAGGTTACAGTGGTTTTTGAAACTCTCTCTACTGAGCTACCAAAGTTTTAAAATTCGTGGGAGTGTCATTTAGGATTAATCTATACATAGGTTTCACAAATTAAACCGGAGGAGGACTATGTGTACAATGGTACCAGGGGAAATAATTGTTTCCCTCCACTCAACACTGGTGAGAGAAGCTGGAGTTCTGTGTTCAGGTCTGGCTTTCCCAGTGCAACAGAAACGTGAACGTAACTGGAGTGGGACCAGTGAAGGGCCACAAAGATGATGAAGGGACTGGAGCATCTCTCACGTGAGGAGTGTCTTATTAATGTATTCAAGTATCCTGTAGGGGGAATAGAGGACACAGATCCACTCTCCTAGGTACTGCCCAGGAAAAGAGAAAATGGGCACAAACTGAAACACAAGAAATTCTACTTAAACATAAGAAATAATTTTTTGGAACATGCTCCCCAGACAGGTTTTAGTGTCCTGCTACTCTAGCTGATCCTTCTTTGAGCATGGCCAGGACCTACTGCATTAGGTTTTAGATTAAAAGATGAGATACTTTTTTTAGGAGATGTGATTGCTCTAACACTGAAATAACTGAAATAAATACATTTTTGTTAGCTTAGCTGAAGTATAACTAAAATGATATAGGCTTCTTTACTACTGAAAACTCTTTGACACCTTGAATCTTCCTTACATATAAACTTTGCAGTTGTTGAATCAGTATCACCAATATAGTTTCAGCATGACAGAGACCTAATATCTTTTGACCTTGTTATGGTGTTTTTCTTATTAATATTGAGAGTGATTACTAGAATTTCTGCAAAAATATTATTTATGAAGAAGACAGCAGGCTTCAGTTAAAATTTGTCAATTTCTCTGTATCTTCACCGTCCTAACTGTAATAATTGTAATTAAGTGAGTGTAGGCTTTCAGCTAAATTTGTCTAATCAGCTTATCTGGATTGATCTCTTCCTGCAGTCTGAATATCTTATTTGCCTTTATTTGTCTAACGTCTAATGTCTTTCTCCTCCTTGGGAAGTTTCTCTCTTGACAAGGAAAAAAGTTAAGTATTTTCTCTACTATACAGTTTTAGGAATTCTTACATTGTATGTGAACTCTTTTTGTTTTGAAGATCTTAGCCTTAAAAAATTCTCTGTCATTTTGTAGGTTCCTCTGAAATCTGCACCAGCAGCTACACAGCTGAGCAAGGAACCCAGGATATGTGTGTGATGTTGCATGGGAATGAAGTTGTGTTTTGGGTGTGCATTTAAGAAGGGCATAACAAATTAGTTTGAGTTCCTCAGTAAGAGATAAACAGAGGCTACAGTTGTACAGGGTGCTTACAAAGGAAATCAAGGAGAATACTGAAAAACGTTTGCTGTTTAATTAAGTATTAAAAGAGTCACATTTAAATATCATCTCTTCATGTGGAAACAGAAAGCAATTTTTATTATCAGCTCACTCTCAAGACTCTTTATTTTCAAGTAATTTTCTTTGACACAAAGAAAATTTTTGTCTGGTTGAAAAACTGTTCCATAATCTACCACTGATCTGATAAACTATGTGCTCAGATACTTGCTTTGCTTTGTCTTTTTCTCTTACCAGTAAAACACCCAGGGCAATGTCAATGTTATTTGTAATGATCAGTCGCTAAAATAAGGAAATTTTCATTGTGGTTCAGTGTTGCATTTAACAGCTATTTCCAGCAGTGCAAACTTGAAAATTGCTCAGAGCTCCTGACAAGTTTGTTTTACCCAATTAAGTAGAAAATGTCATTGCTTGGCCCAGAGTGCGGGAATAACCCTATAAAAGCCTCCCCTTTTCACACCACCTCTTATTTCTAAATCCCTTCTACTTAATAACAACAAAAAGAAAGTTGTCTTCTCCGGAAATGGATGGTGAGACCAGGAACATTTTGTCTTCTCAGAAGTAGGCCAGGAATAATTTTCTGTGCAGATAAGAGACAGTGTGATGGTTAAGGAAAAGATACAATAAAAGATGCTGACACACAGTGCTGGAGGCCAGCTGCCAAGGCTTCCAATGTCTCAGGCTACTAGGAAAAAGCAAAAGACTTCAAAAGTGCAACTCAAAATAAGGAGCAGGGAACAGGAGGATTTACAGGGATGCACCCAGAACTAAAACTGAGAGAAGTCCTAAATACCACCTTTGAAATGCTTAAATAACAACCTTCACAATCTTCTTCACATGATTTCCTTACCAAAAAAAAAAAAAAACCAAAAAAACAACAAAACCAGAAAAAACGAACAAAACCCCAAAACAAACAAACAAATAAAAAGAACCAAAACCAAAAGCAAGCAAACAAACAAACCCCAAAAACATCCAGAAACGTTCCTGTGCCTTTAAAATTTACCACAGAGTAGGGACAGCAATCCTTTTGAGCTACATGTGGAGTTCTAGTGACAGCTCTACTTAGAGAGCCAGATCTAGAGATCTCCCATCACTTTCTACCTTGTGTCTTTAGCCTGCGGCCTGTTTATGGGGGAAGGGGATGAAACCTCTCCTCTCCTGATGGGCTGAGAACAGGTTTACTAAAAACAGGCTTGAAGGGAAACTTGCCCAAATGTGTGAATATGAAGAAGGTGCGAAGAGGACCCCTGGGGCTGCAGCTGCATTCTTGTAGGAATGGTTGCTGTCCACTCCCAGTTGCTCCCATCTTCTTAACCAGTTTCAAGTGCAATAAACCAGTCACAGAGCTCTAACACTAAACTGTCAAAGCTGCAGGGATTAAAGCACATTAACCATGGTGCAGTCTTTATTCTCTGAAGAATGTACATCACATTAAACAGACCCGGATAGACGACAACCCTTCCCAGCTCTGTATTTTGTATCACTTACAGTCAGATTCTGCTTTATCTTTGTTCATCTAAACTGGAAAATATGCATAATGCCCTCATCCTGCCCTAATCAACTACTTTTTTACCTCTCAAACATATTCATATTGTTCACATGACTTACCACGCTGAACTTCCAATATATATGGCTACTGTGGACTTGGTGTAGTTGTTTATGTGGGAACGATGTCATGTTCACAAAAAGCACGGCAGATTTCACAGCCCACTTCAATATGCCTTTCAGTCTGTTTTTTACTGTGGAGTACTGACAAGCCTAATTTTTTCCAATCTCTGCTTTCCATTCCTCTCCTTCAAAGCATTTATTACCTCACCTGCATGCAAGCACAACAAAATAAAAATAGAAATAAAAGAGAAGAGTCTCAGTTCATTGTTTTCACTTGTAATTCTAATGTATCCTATGTATCATTGCCATTTTAATCTATCTCATTTCAACAAAAACGCTTGCTATCAATCATAACTTTATTGTGTCTTCAGCATTCAGTGTATCAAAATACCTGTCAGGCCCTTTGTAGCACACCTCATGTCATCTTGAATCTCAAATTTATTCATGCTAGAAAAGATGTTCCTTTGTTGAAATAGCCCACTGACGTTTAGCGAGACAAAATTTTGCAAAGTACAATGGGGTAAAATACTGAGTTTGATCTTCACTTGTTCTTTCAAACCAAGAGGAAAAAAATCTGCCTGATGTTTCATTAGAACCCAATCGAGGCTTTTGTCTTCTGATTTAATAAAAAATTAGCCTGAACAATTCATAGCAATCTTTGAAAATTTTAATTAATTTCTATTGTCACTTTATGAGACCCAATAATTAAGTGGGATTATGATAATTAAAACTGATTCTGATTTATGGGGATTGTGTGTAAATCATTTTAATATTTTTAGGATTGGGATGGAAACCTCAGTAGTGAGTTTTTTCCTTTTCCTTCAAAGAAAATAATTGGAGGATCATGAAACCTATGAAAAAAAACCCCGCAAAAATATCCTAAACGATCAAAACAAAAAACACAAGTCAGTGTCCAAATATTTATTAGCAATATTAAAACTGAAGCATTCTATTAATGAAGGTCAGATTTCCACAGTATTTCATGTATGGGGTAATAAGTGATGCTTCAGCTGCTTCAGCTGCTTCCATGATTGCTTAAGTAGCATATAATATATATTAGTGTATCTGTACCTGTTAGACATTTTTCCTCTCCAAGTCTGTCTCTGATATTTGTAAGTCTTCAAGAACAGCATCCACTATTGTAACTGATAAAGCATTAAACTAGCAGTTTATCTGGTATTTCTAGGCATTAACTAGGCACAAACAGCTTCATTTCACAAACGGACTGTTTGTAAAAACAGCAAAATCTTTCCATCCACTTATAGAACACCACACAAAAAACCAAAACAAAACAACACAAAAAAACAAGAAAAAAAAGCAGAGCCCTGACAAGTTCCAAACACTTTTCAACAGTATATATATTCCTCTGAAGATCTCTTCCTTTCCCAAAACAAGAAATTCTGTTGAAATACTGTATCCTTAATAGTTAAAGATATGGTTAAGAGAGCCGAATCTTTATCCATATTCAAAGCTCAGCCATGAAATTGTGTTACTTCCTTGTCTTTGAAATCAATTTACGACAAAAATACTCAAGCTTCCCACTCAGTTTCTGTCCTAATCTGGAGAAAACCCCCCAAAGAGTAAGCCTGCATTCCGGGTGAGACTTTTTATCTACGTGTTTTATTTTAATTTAGAAGGAAAAACAAAAGTTTGCCGTTCCCGGGGTCTCTCTGGCTTCACAACGCGGGGTTAAAAACAGCTTTTCTCTCCCATCTGTGGTCCAAACAGCAAGAAACTTGCCAGAATGAAAGTCCACTGTCTTCTCTTCACTCTCCGAAGAAACTGGAGTGATTTTGCCGCACTCGTTTTACGAAAAATATGAATTTATAACTCCGAAGAAACACAGACTCGGAGGAGGAAAAGCTCTTCCTGGCTAACAGTTAGGCGGGCTCTGCAAAGCACCAATCACAGATCACCGTTTCGCTATAAATTCAGGCATCGGGGTTACTGTAGCCCAATTACTTTCTTTTGATTAGGAAGAAGTCTCTGCAGCGATGTCGGAGACCGCTCCCGCCGCCGCTCCCGCTGTCGCGGCCCCCGCCGCCAAGGCCGCCGCCAAAAAGCCGAAGAAGGCGGCGAGCGGCTCCAAAGCCCGCAAGCCGGCGGGGCCCAGCGTCACCGAGCTGATCACCAAGGCCGTGTCCGCCTCCAAGGAGCGCAAGGGGCTCTCGCTCGCCGCGCTTAAAAAGGCGCTGGCCGCCGGCGGCTACGATGTGGAGAAGAACAACAGCCGCATCAAGCTGGGGCTCAAGAGCCTCGTCAGCAAGGGCACCCTGGTGCAGACGAAGGGCACCGGCGCCTCCGGCTCTTTTCGCCTCAGCAAGAAACCCGGAGAAGTGAAGGAAAAAGCTCCAAAGAAGAGAACAGCTGCAGCCAAGCCTAAGAAGCCCGCGGCTAAGAAGCCCGCCAGCGCCGCCAAGAAGCCCAAGAAGGCGGCAGCGGTGAAGAAAAGCCCTAAGAAAGCCAAGAAGCCGGCGGCCGCTGCAGCCAAGAAAGTAGCAAAGAGCCCCAAGAAGGCGACAAAGGCTGCCAAGCCTAAAAAAGCGGTGGCAGCAGCGAAGAGCCCGGCTAAGGCGAAAGCGGTGAAGCCCAAAGCAGCTAAGCCCAAGGCGGCCAAGCCGAAAGCAGCCAAGGCAAAGAAGGCAGCGCCCAAGAAATGAAGCGTTGAAGTGGAAATACTTTTAAACCCAACGGCTCTTTTAAGAGCCACCCACTGTTGTCCCCAAAAGGGCTGATACACTCCATCACTGAGCTCCGTGCCTGCAACAGAGCTACCTATTCGCCAGTATCTGTGTGGGACCTTTGTCTGTGGAGTGGATGGGACACTAAACTTCCGGCCGTGGTTTTATACTAAGACTTAGAAAAATAAAAGTTTACATTTCCTGCGAAAAGCTTTCTAAAGACTGCTTTTTTTTTTTTTTT
>VYZT01000168.1:12155-37207 GCA_013400735.1 Pomatostomus ruficeps
GGGTGAATGTCCAATTTGTGTGGTAGTGGGTGTGAGGCTTTGGTGAAAAACTATCTAAATTGTGGCATTTCCAGTTCACACAGACTGCCTCAGCACAATTACTGTGTGTCCCAAGTTATAGCTCTTGCAGGAAAATGAAGAGACCATGCTTATGTCTGCATCTCATAGAGTCTGAAAGGTCTCTAGATGTCCTATATTGCACCATTAGAACAGTTTAATCTGAAATAACAGAGCTGTGATTCCCCCCCTCTCCCCCCAAGGCAACAATATATTATTAGTTGGACAGACAAAAAAAGAATGTCATCAATTTAGATTAGGAAAACCTCTAAGTCCCTCAGAATCTGATTGCCTAACTAAGACAGTGTTTTCACAAAATCACAGAATAAGCTGAGTCAGAAAGGACCCACAAGGATCATCAAGTCCAACTCCTAGCCCTGCACAGGACATCCCCAAAGTCACATCACGGGCCTGAGAGCATTCCTCAAGCGTCATCCTATTTTACAGAGCTGTGTTTGATGTCTCTGGGACAAAACCTGTTGAATAGAACAATCTATTCCTCCCAGCACTGAAAGTTTCCTGAAACTCTGCTTCCTATTTGCCTTACACTAATTACAGTTCTATAGACTTTTTGCTCACTCTGAAATATTTACTATTGCATCACATGCACCTGAGGCTGGAACATGCTAGTCACAAACTGCTGTTGTACTTACTTGATGGTTACTCTGTTTGATGTGTCCTGTAGATCACCAGGATCAAAAAGCTGAGATTCTTTAAGTCCCAGTTCTTTGCAGCCTCTTAAGAATAATGTAATATTATCCTGAAAAGAGACAAAAAATATAAAACCTCAACACTTTAAACTCTCCTTAACTGAAAAAAAAAATGTTACCAAACCAACTTCTTCCTAACTCAGTAACTGCTCATAAACAGCCATATCATTAGCTAAATGGAGAACCAAAGACATTTCCAGTCACATAATTTAAGAAGTCAGTGTAGACTTAGTTTGAAAACCAGATGCATATGAAACTTCTTTCTTTTTCTTTTTTCTTTCCAGGATATGTAACTACAAGCTTGTTGACTTGCTTCTTTGCAAACCCAGATGCTGGGAACTTTTTTAACTGAAAAAGGCACACTAATTTCTCCACCTACTGCTGGAGGCTGCCACACAGCCTCAGCATGTTACAGAGTAGAAAAGGCTGGATTTTTGAAGGGAGCAGGAAGAGTAGATATGAAAAAGCCCACCACCATTTAAGCAAGCAATTTGTTCAGAAAACACTTTGCATGTCAGATATGAGCAAGATAGTTAACAAAACTGTGCTCTTGCCTCTCCAACTGTAACCATTCAGCAGCTAGTGAGAAAAGAGATAGGTGCTTTCTCCTGAAATGAAAACCTTGAAGATACACTTTACATGGCCACTGTCTCTAAGAAGAAACAACACCAATTTCATAACACTTCTTATGGGGGATTTACTCTTTTCAAAGTGTAAAAATTAAAAATCAATAACTAAGAGAGACTAAGTAAAAACTGATATGTCTCTTTCAAACCAAATACAAGCAATGACACTTTGGTTTGCACCAAGGAGATTAAATCTGCATGTGTGCATACACAGTTAATATATACTTATACATATGCATGTACACCACTCCCCTTTTACAGAACCAGTGAATATGTTTTACATGGATAAATCTTGAAGGCCAGTAGAGAATAAGTTTTTAGATACATACATTTCTAGATCAGCAACCACAATGGTAGATGGGTGGACAAGTAAAGATATAATGTACAGCTTGATATTCTTTGAGCCTTCTCCTCTCAAACCTAAAGCTAAGCTGCCACATGAAGAGTTACAGAGGAGCAGAACCACAGCACGTGGTAGAGATCTGTTTTCATAAAAACTGGGAAGCAGAGGAGCCTGGCGGTGTGCAACTCTTACCCATTCTGCCTGACAGAGTAGGATTGGCGAGCAGGGCTCTCCCCACATCTGCTCCCAGGCCCTCCCTGGGGCGCAGGAAGAGTGGCCCTGTTTGCTCTGTCCACAGCCTGCTAATCATCATGGCACTCCACATGCCAACGCTCTTGCACACAAAGCTCGCCAGCCGCACCACAGAAAACCCAGACTTGGAAATTCAGAGGAGTTCAAATCTCCCTTTCTTCCCTGACTGAAACTTAACAGCCCTGGAGGGGAGCCAGGGGGAGGAAGGAACAGCAGTTGAGAGAGCAGAGAGCTCATAACCCAGAGAGACAACATCATTCATGACATGAAAAGATGCCTGTAAAATTTTCCATCTGGCTCAGTGTTTGCATTATAATTTTTCCAACTGCATCATGAATAACTCTTATGTTTAGTCTTGATGGAGGATAGCTCTGGTCACTCTCAAACGGTCAATGGAGTAATGTATAAATCTAATAAATCTAATAAAAATGCAAAAGCATTCAAAAAAAGGTTCCTAATGGTATTTCCAAATTTAACAAAAATATACAGGACATAGAGGTCACAGTAACCTAACAGACTTAGAAAACCATCAAAGGAGGAGGAATGCCGAAGATAACTAATTGCACCCATCTTTATGCCAGAAGTTCACATCTAAGTTATGATAAGCAGTAACAAAAATACCAGTTATTTGGCAGCCATATAGTTTGGAAACTTGGTTCTTCTGCTGATGAACAAATGCCTGCTTCTCAAAAAACCAGCGTCACCTACTCCTGTTTGGCATCATGCTTTTATTTTGATGGTCATCATATGAATAACGCTTGCCAACACGCACTAACACTATGACCCAAACAATTCCTCAGAAAGCTGGGATCTTGTATGGGCACAAATAACCGCACATGCCAACTAGATGCAATGAATGAGCCCTGAAAGAAGTTTCTGCTTTTGCAAACAACCTCATAATTTTTACTTCCCAATAGTCCTAAAAATGGCAATTTGTTTAAAAGGATTGAAGAAAAATGCAACAAAGAAAATGCTTTCAAGTGATATATTTACTCAAGGACACCTGCCTAGGCTGCCTTACCCCAAGCCAAAAACATACCTCATACTACTGCAAAACTAAACTTTTCCTAGTATGCTCCAGTACAGATGAAATTCACATTTGTTAGTTCCATTGAGGCACTGGAGAAAAGCACTCCTAAGCCACTAAAAGGAGAAAGGAGTCTTAAAGTTAAGACCCAGCTCCCAACAAAGCTTTCTCTCAGGATTACTACACCTAGCAGTGACCAGGTCCTGATTTCTTCAGTTCTCAGAAAATTTTGCTTTTATCTTTTGAGAGGATTTATTGTTCAGTGTCTGTTAGCTGCAACTATGCAAATTTTTTTGTAGTCACCTAAAATGCCACTCTTTGTCATTAATGAAGAAACTAAAAAAAGCAGAAAAAACAAGTTTACAAGTAACAACATATAAAAACCATCCTCACTTTCAATAGGTGACTGAAAAGACACATTTAATGTGCCTGCTCAGCTCCTTACAACTTAGCAGAGTTAAATAGGTCATGCAAATGGGTCACACTGAGGTGGCAAGGATCTCAGGGTGGCCAGCTGCCGTGCCTCAGCTAACAGAGTGGTATCTTTTACAGTAGTCTCAGAAGACACACAACCAGGATCTGGCCCCTCTGGCAGCTCCTACAAGGCACTATCTCACCATTTCCTCAATACATTTAATGGAGATCATACTGCCTCTCTCTCAGCCATTACTTCCTGCAGCTGCAGTGTTGGGAGTAGACAGAGAATTGGTCACTTGGTCAGCACATCATGTCCTACAGTCCCAGAGGAACTGCAAGTGTCTCATGCTGGCTCCTTTTGATTTTATTCCACACCACTGTACAATCAAAAGTCTTCTAGCTTTTGTCCTTCATACACACAGAGGAAGAACAAGCTGATAGGTTACAGTCTAAACTTATTTTGCAAATTTTTTCTATTATTTTAGCATATAAAATTTTACGTCCATAAATATCTATATTTATACAGATCTACAAATTATAAATCTGTATCTATAGATATCACAGATAGCTATACAATTTTATCTATGCTTAAATCTATAAAACGACAGAAAACCTAAATAGGCTGCCTACAGAAGACAAATGCTTCAGTGTGGTGACAGACACAGGACACACAGGATACACTGATAAGTTAAATCCCAGTCCTTTTCTGCTTGCCTCAGCAGAGTCCTGACAGTTACTGTTACATCAGCACTATAACCAATGTCATTTACTTGTAAGTATAGAAACCCAAAAATTATTAATATAAATGTTTCACTATACTGAATTTCAGAAACAAAAAATTAACCAACACACAAAACTGCAAACCCCCAGGCAAAGCCAGCCATGAACCAGTAAGAAGGGTCATGGACGGATAAGGGTGCAGAGCACTGACTCCCTGAGAACTCAGTCAGAAGGATGCATGGGAAAGAAGGAAAAATTGCTCCTGCTCTCACAGCTGCATTTCAACACCATCACCTTTTCATCCTTTCTGATGTATAATCTGACAGATTCATCTCTACAAAATCACTTTGCCAGGACAATCATCTGAAGATAATGCAGAGAGGGTGGGCAGCAGAGGGATTACAAACCTCGTGAAGGTGGAGGGAGGGAATGAGGGAAGGGGGAAAATACAACACACTGCTCACTTTTAGTATTTTTTTTTGTTTTAACCTGTGTGTTATAAATATGAAAGAATGTTCACTGTATAGCATTAAGTCATTTTCCTTATGCACAAAGTGGAATACAAAATCCTGAACCGTGTAAAAAAACCCCAGAAACTGGCAGCTGAGTAGGTCGGACACCCTGGAAAGCCACTGCAAATTCACACAGTAGTGCTGCCAACACACAAGATAGTTCAAGCTAGTGAGAATCAAATATTCACAGCAGGCAAATTCTCTCCATAGGATCTGCTGATCAGATGCAATGGCAAACAGCCTGAATTTGGCCCACTTCCATTCCTTTCATCCGCCACAATACATACAAAACAGTCTCACTGTATTTGCGCTGCAAATCGGTCCTACAGCTTATTGCTGTGGAGCCATCATTTGTCAGATGTGCTACTGCATGGCCTGGATGAGATAGTCAGATAAACTTGGGGAAAATAAAAGCAAGTCAAGCTGTGTGTCTGCACAGAACACTGAATAAAATGCCAAATGCATGTCTCTTCTGCAAACTGGAGATATTATTAGCTGCCAGTAGCTGCAGGACAGCTGCAGACAAACAGGTGGCCTTTTTCATTTCTGGAATGCTGATATTTTCCCTTCTCCAGAATAAATTAGAAGATCTCTAAAATTAAAAATAAATAAAATTTCCAGATTGCTTTTCTGAGCAATTTCCAATAGACTTTTAAAAGCCTTTTGTTTGCTTTCAACATTTCTTCGTAATTCCCTTACTTTTCCATTTTACCTTAGTGGTGATAATTTATCTATATAAAAGCAGTGGATCTTGCCTGATTAACAGGTTCATAGAAATACTGAAATATTCAGTTCAAGTCCACCAGGAAAAAACTTCCATAAGAAAGGCTGGGAACTTTTCATATATATACATACATACATACATACATACATACATACATACATACATACATACATACATATATGTATATATGTGTTAGTATTTCTCCAATATGTTTTTCTGTGCATGTTTAACTATATACATATGTTTAACAATGTGTGTGTGGGTGTCTGTGTGTGTGTGTGTTTTACTGTTCATCCAATATGCTTTACTGTATATATATATATATATATAAAATAAAACTACACAAAAGATTGTTTTCTGTGGCAGACTCCAGATCAGTAGATTTGAATGGAAATGGATCATAGTGAATGATTCACTTAGAAGCTGAGGATGGTTTACCTTCAGAAGGGGAAGGCTGACAGCACACCAGAACTGAAGGCACCCCCCAGAACAGCAAGGGGAGACAGGGCTGCTTACACCCCAAAAGGATTCTGGCACAGCCTCATCCACGAAAATTTAACGCTAGTGGGAAAAAACCCAGAAAGAGATGGTCCCTGGGAGCAGGGAGGGGAAGCAGGACTTACCAGCCCGTCAGCCGGACCGATCCTCGCCTCCCCAGGGCCGCAGCCGCGGACTCCTCCCACCGAGCGGCGCTCCCCGCACCCGCCCGGGCTCAGCGCGGGGGACGGTGCCGGGGCAGAGCGAGCACCGGGCGCGGAGCGGGTGAGCCGCGGAGGGAAGAGGCAGGTCCGGCGAATAAACACCGCGATGATCAGAGTGAACCGGAGGAGTCGCGCACACCTGGCGGGCACGCCACTGCCCGGCTCCACAGCTAGAGCCTTCCAGCGCGCCCCTGAGAAGCTGGAGAAGGCTGCCTTTGCCAAGAAAGCCCAGCTTTTTTCTGCTTCTTTTTGGGCAGGCAACAAGGAAAAGATGTGTCTCCTCCAATAAGAGCCCTGTTTTCTTGTCAAAAAGGAAAAAAAAAAACCCTTTAAAACGCTGTAAGGAAACGGGCCACTTGGTACCATACCTCAACAGCTCAAAACACAAAAAGGCTCGTAGTGACCTTCAGGAAATATCTAAATCTGCCTGAAGATAAAATAATAGAATCATCAAATCATCAAGGTTGGAAGAGACCTTCAAGATCATCCAGTCTAACCATCCACCCAGCACTGCCCCTGTAATCCCTCAACCACTAAATCACATCACCCAGTGCCAGATCCAGATGTCTCAAACACCTCCAGGGATGTGACTCCACCACATCCATGGGCAACCTATTCCAATGCCTGATCATCCTACAGCAATTGTTTTTTCTGACACCCAATCTAAATCTCCCCTGTTTCAGCTTAAGGTCATTTCCTCTAGTCCTCTCACTGTAGGCACAGCTGAAGAGACCAGCCCCCAGCTCACTACAACCTCCTTTCAGGTACTGGTAGAGTGCAATGAGGTCCACCCTGAGCCTCCTCTTCTTCAGTCTAAACGACCCCAACTCCCTCTGGGTGTCTCAGTACCTGACCCTAAAGATAACTCGGCTGAAGTGCCAAGGTGCTTAGATCCTGCTGCTGTTCCCAACCAGGCTCACTAGGGCAAAAACCTGCAAGTGCCTACAGCAAGAAGATAGTGCACAATTTTGATGCTACTAGTTTACTCAACTTTGTATAAAAACTTACCTTTTTTCAATAATGTGGGCAAAGAAGAGAACATAAGCAAGAGCAGACTTCAACTCAACAGGCAAAAGCAAACCGCAGGAGGGTGGGAGGGGTGCACAGAGCATGAACACAAGGCTGACCCTATGACTTCACTAATTAAGTAGGTCCTGATATTACCCCTTGCTACATCAGGTCATAATCCCCGAAGGCATAAATAAAACATTTAAACAAATGGGGGCTCATTCCACATCCATGTCTTCGGAGGAGAGAGCAGACGATGATCAGATGATGTGAACTCCCTCAGATTTGCCAAACCCAATATACACCCTAAGATGGCTTCGTTTACAGCACTGAAGACAAAACACAGGCAGGCAGGGAAAAAAACCCAAAATTCTTCCAGGCTATCCACTGGCTCTAATGCTGATGAAATCACAGCCAGATGTCAGCCAGATGTTAGATTTCACCAGGTCTTAAAGAGGGGGTGCCTATCTGATGCCATATTCTATGGTAAGAGCCATGCTATGGCCAAGGAAGAGGATAACATTTCCTTTCCACCCCCTCTCTACAGCTCACTCTCTCGGCTCTTTAATACCAGATGATAGCGCTTGGCTTGTGAGGGATTTGGTCTCTGTTTTATGACTTCTTCTGTTACCCACCCTTCTTTTTTTTTTTTTTTTTTTTTTCTGAATGAATAAAACTCAAGAAGAGCAGGGTTAAAAGCAAGCTCTTGTACAGTGAATTATAGCTAAGCACTCCTAGAAGCTGCTGGGAATTCACCTTGCAAATCCAGAGCCAGATAGGTAAAAACACAAAACCAGCAAAAAAGTAAGTTCCTTTTGCTGTGATGGAAAGGACTGTTACCTCATTCTGCCTTCTTGGTGGGGCCATGAAGTGGGTCAATACATAACTTATGTCAGAGTGGGTTGGGGAAAGAACTACAAAAGAGACAAGAATGAAAGAAACATCACATTATGCTCTGAGGGCAACCTGGGCTCCCATCTGTGGCATCCTCCTGTCAATAGTTGTGCTGTCTGCCTGAAGAAGAGGAAGAATTTGCCATAAAAACAAATTTGACCTCTGTTTGCACTCACATTATAAGTGCAGGGGTATGACTAACCTAAACCCAGATTTCAAGGGCTTCAACCCTGAAACCACAGCTAGTGCCACAATGGTTCCCTCTGGACATCCTCGGGGGAAACTGGACACTTTCCTTTCTCACCACATCCCTGCAGCTGCTGTCCCCACAAATGACAGCAAAATATAAAAATGGGCAAGAAATTCACAGCTAAGGAGAACATGCTATTTCCTAAGCTAGGTTTATTTGTGTTATTACTCAGACCCAATGAAATGTTAAGGAAAGTAAAGAGTCAGACTATGGATTTATAAGAACTCAAAAGACAGCCATCCCAGACAAATGGCTTAAAGAAAACAAAAGTACATAAACTTCAAATCTAGAGTTTCAAGTCATAAGAACAACTACACCAGATATTATGAAAACAAAATTTAAGTAAAGGAGACCACCAAAGAAACCAACCTGAGCATTAAAAATGGAAGAGTATTTTTTTTTCACTAGACATAGTGTTAAAGCTAATCATTCTGCATACCAAAAAAAAAAAAAAATCATAAATAAATAAAGTTGAATTACCTTATGAGCAATATACCTTAAAAGGTACAGCCCTAGGATAGTCCAAAGGAACACCACAGATAGCTTAATCTCCAACACAAGTAAGTCATTCATGTGTTATGTATAGTCATCAATTAAACCAAGCAGTGCTGAAAAAACCTGTGCCTTTCCAGACTGCTGTCAGGGCAATTGTGTGTTAAGCCATGGCACAACAGATACTTTTTAAAAGCTATTTATGTGTTCCTGCTAAGAGGGGCACTTTGGTGGTAAACGTGATGACCCATGCAAAGCAAATGTATGTGCTAAGATTTATTCCATGTTTTCCTTAATTATACTAGCAAGTCTACAAAAGATAATACCTTTTTTTTTCACATAACCTGCCTTCTATTCTCTGCCTGCAGAGTCCTAGCTTCATGGGATCCCTTTGATCACATTTGATATCCCAGGGCACTGATACCCAGTTCCAGCACATTCTATTTGACTTGACTGTAGAGAAAATAACCTCATTTTCCAGGAAAAGCAGCATTGACTATTCAAGGGACCCAGCTCCAGGAAACCATTAGATTCAACTTGCAAAAGAACCTTTGGCATGCAGTGGGTCTTGCAGAGAAGAAAATGAGGAAAAATCCTGTGCATCATGAGCCTGCCCACCTGAAAAGGTGTGTCTGACTGTATTATTAATTAATTACCTGACCAGTGTTGTCTATTATAAACCAGTACAGGTAACACAAAGCATAATCAGTGCATCTGCATGTAGCTACAGAGATTACTATCTGAAAAAATGATTCTCAACCTGTGATCACTACTGACTGCTTTTATTTTTTCTCTGTCACTACATCCAAAGCAGATGGCAATGTCAAAAAAAATAAAGGAAACAGAAATGAACAATAGTGAGAATTATACATAATGCTTTTCTGATACAAAAGAGCCTGATTAATTAGAGACACAAAATTGTGTTGGAGGTATAGCCTCAATTCTTACCTTCCCCATATAATTTATCAGCTGTCTTCCCAATCAGGCACAGAAGCAGATTTCATCGCAGTTGTATAGTCCCCCCAAACACAGGATTTTAATGAAAATACGTGCATGATGAAGATAATGTGAAGTTTTGTGACATCCAGCTCTGTTGAACCAGCTGAGCGTTCAGGGCCAGAGAACAGCTGAAATTTTCTAAAGTTTATTTTTAAGGTTTGAAACTGTAAAGGTACAAAAGAAATTGGTACCTAAAATTAAAATCAATATGACATCAAACCACTGAAACTGAGTGTATGGCCAGCACCTGGCCGCTTCACAACACTTTTTTTAGTTGCAGTAACTATTTTAGCATGACTACTTTCTTGTTCCTTTTCTTTTACAGGGTATGTTCCCTTTTGCTTAGTATATTAAGTAAAGCTGTCTTCCATTTAAAGCTGGAAAATTGTAACATTTGTCAATACTCAGACTTCTCTCAGTAGAGAGCAGTCCACTACAGGGATCAGGACACTTTGCATCCAGAGCTGTTGGAAGGCCTCTCCATCCCTCTGTCCAAGTACAGCTGCTGTAGGTGGGCCTCAAAAGATGCAAGAAAGCTGCCTGTGGGGGCCGGGGGCCTGGCAGTAGCTGTTAAAATCAGACCAAATCTCTATTCCCCAAGGCAAACAGCAAAATAATGAAACCGCTAAGGAGGACTCATTCCTGTTCAGTTCATGACCTCTGCAAAAAAAGCAACAAATTCCACTTCTCCTTTCAAACTAAACATCTACTCTTTATTGCCAAGGAATATGTTTTAATAATCTGTGGTGTTCAAGGTTTGATAAACATTAGAAATCTTTTTGCTGCTGTTACATGATACCTGACACACATTTTCCCTCCACTCACAGCTTTGCATTTTCATGCCAACATTACATAAAACATGACTTCTTTAATGTACAAGTCGGGGTCTCGTTGAAAACACTTCTAAAAGATTCTGTTCAAGTCCAAAAACCACATTTTTTTTTAATTGGCTATTTCTACTGAAGTTCCAGCACATTCCCCATGAAAAACCTACCTTATTGTTTTTACTTCCACTAAAAAAATAAATAGAAAGCTTTCATTAATCGGTGTCTAGAATTACTTCAGCAAGGAAAAAGAAGGGGAAGAAAATGAATAATTTCCAATTTTCTGCAAGTGAATTTTACAGGCAATCAAAATATCCGTGCAGAAATATGCCAAGTAAATGAGTGCCCATTCGTGACTTTGACCATATACAGTGTAACAGCTTGAATTGTTGAATACCCCAATACTATATCCATGTATCTGCTGTTTCTTTCACAGATTTGAAAACATGTATTTGGTGTCTAGATGGCATGGCCATAATTGTCAGTGATCTTGAATATCTCCAGCTTTGGTGGGGTTTTTAATAGTAAATATTCATAGCAAGATGAGCTACCCAGTAGTCTGGCAGTGATTTCTTTTCCATTCCTTTTCAACCATCAGTAAACAGTCTCTAGATATAATTCAAGAGATAGATGACTATTCCTGAAGCTATTGTAGCTGCAAACAGAGATTGACTACGCAGAATAGCCTACTTAAATTACTTAAATTGCTACTCTTCATTAAGCCTACAGCGGTCATGCAAGCATGCCTTTGAAGAGCCATTTGGAAATTAGGATTCATGGATTACATCTGGATGCCAGTGTAATTTGCAGTAGTGAAGACTAAGCTTCCAGGAGGAATAAAACATAGTACACTAATATACAGTATTTAAGAAGCAGAATTTCCTTAAATTAATGGGCATAAAATCAATGATTAAAGCAAGAGAGAAAGAACAGAACACTTCTTTAATATGGTGTATTCCTATAGCAAAGCTTTTTCTCAGCTCTTTCACAATGGATCTGATTCCTCTGGACAGCAGAACAGAGGACAGGAAAGGATCTCTCCTCCTACAGGAATGATATCCCTGTTCAGTTTTCTTCAACACATTAGAGGTGTACTACCTCAACACCCTATCTCCCCTCAAAATACACAAAGCAACACAGTAGGAAGATGTTTTCATCACATGGATCACATCAGGTCTTTAGAACCAGGAACTAAGCAGCGAAGATGGCAGAAATAGCTTGTCTTGTTTGTTGGTGAAGCGAACATAAAAGGAAAACAGATCAGCTATCACTGATAATTTATTCTTAAAACTTCGGTTTCTACCCTATCCTCTGTCCTTGCCAGACTTGAGATAAACTTTTGCTTGTTAGAGGAAAAGGGCCAACCATGCTTATAATTCAGCTTACCTGGGTATAACCAGTGACTCCTGCTCACAACAGTCACAAATAAGGCCAGCAGAGATGTTCATGTACCATCAAATAACAAGCTTCCAACTCCTCACCTGCTACTTCTGAAAACTGTTTCAATTTAAAGCCACATAAAAAGCTTAGTAAAACTTAGCTGATGAAACTGTATCAAGAAAAATGGTAAATTTAAAATAAATACGATTTTTTCCTTTCCTCAGCAAAGGCACAGAGTTGATCAGAGAGATGTATCTCTAGACAGCAGAACCAGCAGAGTCTAGCAAGATTATTAGGCCAGGCATCAAAGACCATGAAAGCAGCTCTACTAGCTCCAGCACCAATATGAAGCTGACAGCAAATTAGCTGATTTAAAGCATTGCAGAGTCCCAGTCCCCATCCAGCTCACGTCTCCAAACCACTCCCATAGGCACAGATTTCTGGAGAATGCAAATGTTACACATGGCTACTCAAAATCAGCTTAAGGCCAGCAGGACTTATTGGCTTTGGCAAACACCTCTACACTGCCCTTCCTAATGACTTAGGAATATATTCATGAGACACAGGACTGCCTTGCTTGAATGCACTGACCCAGCTGACGCTCAGCACTGTGTTGAAGCCAATCAACCCTTAAATCTGGAGACCTTACTAAGAGCTACCTGGGGTTTGCAAGGCCAACAGATGTAGCCCCATCCAAATACAGGGGCTGCAGAGCTATGTGACCACCTTAGGTGATGCAGGAACACTGCCCAAACTCCACCACAGGAGCCCACCCACCCAGGAGGCACCAGACTCCGGTCACACATGCCCTGCACACCCTTTGTGTACATGCCAGCCAGCCCAGAGCTGCACAGGGGCTTCAGCATGCCCATGACTGCAGAGACCATAGAGTGTCAGCTAGCACCTGAGCAGCACCCACTTTCTGGGGCTTTTTAGCTACTTGGAAATCCCTAAATGTGCTGTGCTGCCCTGCTAAGTTGATCTCATGCTTTTGGGCTATTTGCCTCCAAATGGGAAAGGCACTGGCATCAAGCTGCTGTCCTGCAAGAGCTGATGTGGCTATCCCAAGCAAGGGTGATAGATGCCAAACCTAAGCAGGCTGTTCAGTGAGCTGCCCACACCCACACCACAGAGGTCATCCAGGGTTCTGCATTCTCTGGCATATTCTAAAATCCACCTTCCATTATCCTGAATAGAGTAGTTGACTGTTTTTCCTCTTATTTACTTTCCATCCTCAGTCTGGCATTTTTATTTCTCCAACATGTAAAGTTATAGAAGACAAGAATATTTCTATGCTGCTTTAAAAAGAGAATAAATTATATTGGAAGCTGTGAGAATACAGACCACAATCTTTGAAGTTCTTGGTGTATACTTTGCTTACATAATAGTTTGTATTAACATTTAAGTGCTGGATTTCTAGTATTGCTCATCAAATTTCGGCCAAATGAAAAAAAGTAAGCAAGGTGAACTACTCTTGGGAAGGTAAACTATCTGCAAGAATTTTTGATGCAAGTATGAGAACACCAAGAACTCTCAGTTCTTCAAAAAATATGTAAAGGTCTGGAATTCAAGCAGTTTCAGTTCTCTAGGATCATATTTTAGAAAGTACATTTTAATCAGGATTTGGTGGCTCAAGAGATTGGGTAATAGTATTTTAAAAAGCAAGTGATTAATCTCTGATCAATGAGAGGGTAAGGACTAAAGAGCATTTAAGGTCTCAAACACCCCTGGGAACTAGCCAACTTAGTCTAATACCGTGGATGCTGACTCTAGGCAGATTTTGGATTTTCTCATGCACAGTCCGCATGCTTATGAGCCTCTCTAAATTTCCTAAATAAAATAAATTAGAACTATTCCATCATCCTCCCTAAAATTCTGCATTAGTTATGCCTAAGAAATGCCAATGGCAGATAGAAACGGACTTTGCTGATAACACTGTGCTGACAAATACCTCGTTCCTCTCTGTCCCTTTTAACTCCATCTATGTGTTGTTTCTTAATTACAACCTCCTGAAGGCAGAGAATTGAGGTGCCATATAGCATAACAGGGAAGAGAAGATTCATATCAGCAAGCTGACACTTTACAGGAAAATGGATTTTGTTCAGTGCTGACTGTATCATTCAAAGATCTGACATGCACAAAAATGGAGGCCAGGCATGTCTGAGGATACAGCTCCTAAACTGCCTTCAAATCATAATGGATTGAATTTTGCTCTTTGGGTTGTTTCAGACAGAATGAAAGAACAAGGAAAAACTGGTGCAATATTGCTGAAGATAAAGCATCTCCCCTTCTAAAACAATTCTGCTAATAACTTGCTCACTCAAAGTTTTGTCGGACTGCAGCAGTTCTCCAAGAGGATGCAATTATTTTGCTTCTTCCTTGTCTAAAATTCTAGTCCACTGACACATCAGATTCTACCCACACACTATTCAGCAGTGTAAAAATAAAATACAGGCATATACAGGGAGAAGATCAATCTAGCCTGACTTTTCAAAAAATACAGAGCAAAACAAAACCCAGCCTCCTGTGATAAACTTTATGTCATGTTATTTTTTTATGTAAGTCTATCACTAAACAGTGACTTAAGTTACAAATTTTATTTGTTCTTTTGGCCCACAACATTTGTTTATGTACTTCTCTTTACTTCTTTACAGGCTTTTGTAAGAGCTCTGACAGCACTCCCTGGGAACCACTCTGTTTTACTTACCAGTTTGCAACTAGTTTTGCCAATGATTGATGCAATTCCTGCATTTGTTCATAATTTGTTTTCTGAAATATCAGAATATACATAATTTCCAATATATAGGATCAAGTCTGTAGTAGCAGTTATTTTAATAGCAGTAGAATTTTTTTTAATCTGTTTGTATTTTCTTTGAAAAGAAACAAACAGTACAGCAGAACAGTGTATCTGTGTCTGATGCATCTGGCACTCTCAGAACATTTCAAGTTTTCCTTTTCATGCAGTTGCTATAGTTTAAGAAGCAACTACTATCTGACCTCCTTAGGGGTAACAGGAGAAACTTAATGAAAGAAAACATCCAGGAATTGTACAAAAATAAAGGGTTTTTTTCTGCTTCTGCATATGTCAAGTGAAAGTTGCATGAAATATTTTTCTAGATCAAAAGCTGAGTGATTTTATTAGCTGGTGCTACTGACCTGTGCAGACAGTCTTCTGGCACAATTTTCACAACTTGTTTATAGTATCACTTCAGTTATCTAGAACTTTGTGTTATCCCTACAAGGGTCAAATTCCTGACATGTATTCATTACACTGAAAATTGCCCTGGATTACTTGAAACCTCAAATAACTGAACCTATCCACTATCCTCCCTTTTAAATAACAGAGAACATACTGTATAGTGGTGCTAATACTTCATGGCTGATCCCTGTAACTCCAGAAGTTAATACATAAACGTCACACTTCTTATCTAGCAGGTCTGCCAGCTTTGGTCTGAAAACCAGGCTTGAGAGGCAGAGCACTTATAGTATGGTCCTATTCACTGCTGTGGGCTGTGGGACAGGAGGAGAGAGGAAGGACAGGAAGGTGGAAACCAAAAAACCACTGACCAGAAATCCTGATACATGCACTGCTGGCCAAGGAAACAGACCTTCTTTACAGTTCAGCTCTCTTCAGTTGCCAAAATGACCTTGAATCCCTCCTGTAGTCAGCCAGAACTGGGTGCTGCCTGCACAGTAAGCCTGTGTCCCACTGACACTTGAGCTTTTACAGCTGTGGTTATTGTGCTGCATCTTCTCATGCCCATCACCAGCAAGTCAGGCCTGCAGCTTCCCCCTTGAAGGCACTCACCAAGCAGCTTCACAGGAACCTCTATAACTGCATTATATCAGGGCTTGAATGCAAAGATGACAATACAAGGACCTACTGACAGCTCAGGTAATTCAGCCAACAGCAGGCATTAGCTCTAAGATCCCTAATGCCGTTGCTAGGCAGGAGTGGTAAAGTTAGGATTGGTTTTGGAAAAACCAGCAAGCCTCTTCCCAACCAAACTAGCAATGGTATTCAAAGGACAACAGCAACAAGGCAGCTTTCACTAAGAAAAGGTATGAGAAATATCCAGGAACGTTTGGTAACACCCGTAGGATTTGTTGCCTGTGCAGCCAAGCTACACAGCACCCAACCAACCCAACAGTCATAAAAGGCAACCACCAAGAGCATCAGCAGCCCAGGCTATCAGTTTAAGGCCTGAAATTTGTTGCCCCACAACAGGTGCAAGGGTGAGAGTCACAATCTGGCACACAGTCCAACATGCCTCCCCAACACACCAATACGACTTTGCAGCATAGAAAGTCAAGTAACAGCTCTCTAGCAGTACAAGGAGACCAAATAATACCAACATTATTACTAAAGAGAGAAAGAAAAGGGAAAGGGGGAAAGCATTGTTTTTACCATTGGCCTTACGGGATAACACCAACTTGGCCCTAAATTGTGCATGAGAACTACTACAATTCAAAGAAAAAAAAGCCGAGGTAATGAAATAGCATAACAGAATGGACTGAAAAAAGCTGAGCTGAACTCAGTACCCACTTGGATGCATGCACACATTTAGCAAGTTCAACACTCGTCCCCTATTGAAAAGCCTGAAAAGAAAACTCCCTTTCACACATCATGCAGTAATAAATCAGTGTGCACTACTGCCCCAAAGAAAAACAGACATTTGCCGTCTAAGTAATAGTGCTTCCTGCATGAAGATGAGGAGGCAGAAACAAACAATAGTAGTGAGGACTTTAACAGAAGGACACTACTCCAAAGAGCTGAGGATTGCCTCTGCATTGCAATATTAATTTTTTAGACCATTAGTTATATAGCTTGTTCATAAATGAATGTGCAATTCTTCCACTGAGCTGTGGGACAGATTTTCACATGATATCACAAGGTTTTTCAGCTTTCAAAAGGTTAATAATTAATGGTCTTGATGTCTCTCAGTGAGATAGTTCAGCCTATCACTATATTTTCCATAAGCAATTAACGAAGCTGTTTCCTCTGCAGCATTAATTTTAACAGGTTTACAATAGTATCATTAGACCTCTGGACATTTAAGAGGAAATGCATTACAATTGGAAAGTACTATGCCAAGCAGGAAGCAAGTGGCTTTAATCCAGGAGCACTGAGGAATGCAGAAGACAAGGAGAATTCGGTGTCAGATATTTCAGCCTCTATGAACTCTTGACCACCAGACTACACCAGACTACAGAATTTTACTGGGCTCTGAAACTAAAGAAATCACTGTGAATGGATTTTTAAGGCACATTAATTTGTTTTTGCTTGTTTGCTTTAAGTCAGGGAAACAACTGCAATGAGATCTTTGGAGCGAGACACGTTCCATCATCTGCATTCAGCACGTAGGCTCCTGCTGGCACCTTGCACATCATCTAAATTAAATCCACTTAAGAGTGCCCGGAAAGGTTTTCAGCATAGAAACAGTATGAACAGTTGCTAGCAGACGTTAACTGCAACAGACTTCACCAAGTTGATTTGCAGCCAGGGCGGGGATTAGAGACAGCATTCTTCTGCCACCCTCTGCAGCCCAAGGGCCAGGGTCACAACAGACTCCCTGGGCCATTTTGAGGTGGTCGATCTGTTGGTCTGACCACATTGTGAAAACTCTTCCTGCTTGCCACCCAAGGACTTCTCAGGTTAAGAGCTTTTGGGAAGGTACCCTCCCTTTTCACACTTCCAGTGCTGCTATTATCTAGTTATCAACATTGATATAGCTGTTCCCTGCAGCAGAGGCTACCTATCACTGAAAAAGACAGTTGGGGATCAGAGATGATATTTATAGCACAGACCTACAGACTCCAGCCTGTGAGAGGCTTTCCAGAATTAGGGAGTGAGAATACTACTAAGTATAATTTTAAACACAAACAACCTTTAAACCAAGGATTTAAGGTTGAGACCTTCCCGGGTTCCCATGTCCTTTACTTTTGGCCAATGCCTTAAGGAGTTAAGGCATCTAAGTTTAAACTCTGTAGCTGCAGTTTCAGGACTATTTTAAACTGATGGAATGACACCTCTTTTCCCAACTTGGTGAGCCTCTTCCTTTGCTCCTGCCTGCATTTCTGTTCACGCTGTAAGATGAAGGGTTTTTTAGCCAAATCAGTTGCCCACTCCAGCTAATATGAGGGCTAGTGCTGTCATTTGTAGGAAAGCCAAATTCAACATAGCTGAAAGCAGCCATAACCTCAGGTCTAGTTTTTCTCACTAAGGACAAAAGCTGATACTTAGTTAGCTTCAAGACATGGATAGTTGTAACTCTGCATATTTTATGTGTGTTGGCCTAAACACTTGCAGTACACCAACTCAGTGCTTCTTTTTACATCCTCATTGCAAACGAATCAATTTTGCAACAGAAGACACACAAGAATTGCAGGTGCCTGGATACAACTGCAACAGTGCCACATTCCCCACAGGGGACAGGCGACGCATTCACAGACCCAGAGCATCCAACTCCTTCACTGAAAATTCCCAAAGATGGCACATGTCTCCAGAGCACGTGGTATTTGCCCAACTATTAAGAGCAGTCATAAGCTTCAACAGTGGGATTTGTTTTGAAGAGTATAAATCATTGCTCAGGAGGCTCTTTGTTTCTTAGAAATCAGCTCAAGGAAGGCACTGATCCTTCACTTCATTAAATGCAAATTTAAGCTACACAGCAAATGGCATTTTGTTTGTTAAACTATTATTTTTTCTGATTCTTACAGATACTTAGAGATTATTCTTCAAAAGCTTGCCATTTCTGAAATACTCACTCAACTCAGTGTCATTAAACCAACGTAATGCAAGTCATGGCTGAACTTGCAGTAGGACTCTAGCATCTGAAAACAAATCTAAATTCTTCCAGTAGGCAACCTACATTTTTAACAGGTACAAAATGAGCTCCTCCTCAAAGCCAGCTGCCCTCCCCAACCCAAGGAAAGACTCTGTCATTTATAGTAAAGGTTAATGACATGATATGGCCAAGTTTACATTTCAGCTGCCGAGCATTACCACTTCAGCAGTCGCAATGTTTTTGTTTTTGCCATTTTCAAATGTTATCCCTGGAATCCTTCAGTTTATTAAACTTCCTATGCCAAAAAAAAAAAAGTAAACAATCATTACAATATTTTATAAATAATTAAATAACATCTTTGAGAAGTCACTTGACAGCCCTAAACAGGTAGACTCTTGGCTTTTAATCAAACACTTTTTTCTAAAGCTTGCTAAGGCTGGGCAAAAAAAGTGTGTCTCCATACAGCAAAAAAAACCATTCAAAAAAGGACATCCTCTGCAGTGACCATCCTCTCTTGGTTTTGACATAGAAAAGGTTCCCTTTTCCTCCAAATCTGCATGTTAACATTCTAAATTATTCCATGTGAATAAAGCTAATTATAAACCTACTGATTAAACTCACAGTTGTTGAGAGAGCAGTCTAAAATGAGACTGTGAATGACATAGGAATGCGTGTGATATTTTTGTAACTGTTATTTATTATTTGTATTAACATACTGTCTAGGAGTCCTGCCATGGAGCAGGGCTCATGGGGTGAGGTGTTAGACAAAAACAGACTAGTAGATGATCCTTGCCACAAAGAGCTTACACATATTATTAGTGTTTGCCAAACCAAGTCCTGACATTCTCAGCAGCAGAGCTCAGCAGGCTCAGGGCACAGGTTAAGCTGACTCTGAAAATGCTGCACCTTTGAATCCTAACCAGTCTAGTTTGGGAAGAGGTCTCAACAACATGACAAAGTTTGCACATGTCCACAGCAGCTATGGATCACAGCTATCCTTCATGTGTCCTGCAAGCATTTACCCATCTTGGCTGGTGCTGTTCTGACCCAACAAGGAAACTGTGTAGGGCACCTGGAGTACTAAATGAGAGACTTCAGCTTATAAGAAGGGGCAAATTCCTGGACACTGGCAGAAAGGGGCAGTATCCTTAGCATGACAAGGAGTGGTCCCAGCCAACAAACAGTTTATCTTATTGAGTGCACTGTAACCACTCCAGCCAAGGAAACATCCAGAAGCAGGGACTCTAGGACCAGCAGTGAGGTTGGTCTGTCAAAGTCCTGGCTGAGTTCTGGCTGAGGCCAGTGGTGCAGGAAGCACACAAAGACCTCTGAGGGATCAATAATGGGCAATTTGGAAACAAACAAGGTTCTTCACTCCAGGTTTCACCTCCAGCCATCATAAATACAACACTGCAGCTGGTAGCTGAGGAAAGAAGTGATCGCTCATGGATGTTAGGGACAACTCATGAGCCATACAGCAATGGTGAATGTGAAGACTACTAGGAGTTGGCTGAACTCACTTCTCTGAGGGTGTGTGTTACAGCTAAATGCAGCTCAGACCATCACAAGCAAATAAATAAGGTGGGGTCATTTACTTCCCTTTGTTTTGTTTGTTCATTTTTCTATGTTCATGCCTTTTATTAATTTCCTATTATTTCAGCCTCTCTTGCATGCATGGATCAGATTATAGTACAACTTGGATGCCAGGCAACACAGGCTGAACCCAAGTGCAGCGGTGGAATATGTCTCCAGCACATTTGCTGTCAGATCAATGATTAGTTTCCAGCATCAAATGTTTGAGAGTTTTGGAACCAAATCCAACACACCAGAGTAAGCACACCCATTTCAATTAAGAAAATACTACGTGAGGTGCCGGCATTGTATTTTGCATTTGTATTACTATTTTAAATGGCAAGAGAGCAGTCCTTTCTGGACAGCATTTGTATGGTTAATTGGAAGTAATAAAAACTTCCAATCCTGTTTAAAAAAGAAAACCAGATGAATTTCCATATAAAGTTTTAGTTTTTATTTGTTTGCATCTCATTTTCCCTCCAATACTGCTTTCTCTGTGCTTCCTGCTAAACTTGAACTGATGGCTGTTTTCCTCTTCTGAGATGAATTAACTACAGCTCCACTGCAGATTGTTCCACACAGACTCTGTTTACAAACAATGTCGTTAAGAAACACCTGTTAGGTTACTTTTATATTTTTTGTGTAACTTAGAAACATTTATGAATACAACATACAGCTAAATTCATTAAACAGGAATTTTATAGGCTCAGATAACACCCAAACAAATAGGCAGGAAAATCCAAATGAAGAATCAATTTCAAGGCAGTCTAGAAAGCTAGGGGAGTAAAAAACCCAAACAACACAAAGCATAAAAGGACTAAATACTAACCATTATTTTTTTAAAGGATACTTTTGCTTTAGTGAAGAGATTCATTATATGTTAGAGTATGTGATGAGCAAAGCACACAGTGCTGCTCTGAACACTGGCCAGACCCTAAGTACTGCATTAGTCAAACATTCAGATTTCAGAACTGAAAGCAGGCACAAGAGGTGTAGAGAAACCAATTACGATTTAGCAAGGAAGATCCACAGAAAATACGGCAGAATGGTTTGCACAGTATTTTGCTATGCTGTTGACACTTCATTTTCCGTCAACATTCACAAAAATGCTTTGGGGATGTGAGTGCCAAGAACTTATTGTTTTTAGATAGTCAGGAAATTTTGCTTTTGTTTACTTCACATGTACCACGACTTACACAGCAAGACTTTTTTATGAATACAATTGTGCCGGGAAACGAATATGTTTAGCAGAGAATCGCAGTACAAAATAAGGAAACAGAAATTATCATATATTATGAATCTATGTATTACAATAGGAGCAGGCCCTTTCCAGAAAGTACTAGAATTAAAGGGAGAGTAATAAATTTAAAAGAAAAAACAAGAAGATAATTTTTAAGAAAAAAATTAGTAACAAGGAGATATGAATGAAAAGAGTGATAAAAATAATGTACATCTGTTAAAGTTCTGTGTATTTCTCTACCTTTGCTAATTATTTTTAATTGTGTGAAACACACTATACTTTATTTGGGTCTTGTAATTTTATTTTGAGGTTCATACCCGCATGAAGAAACAAGATCTCATTTGCTGAATTTAATTAGTAGCACAAACTCCTGAAAGCTAACAGAATGATGAAATTTCTTTAAAATAACATATAAAATAGAAAAACCCCAAAACTACAATTTCTGCAATATTACAGCATAATAACGAACTACCAGCACCAGTAGACAGGTAGCTGTTCTTAATAAGGGTAATAGCAAGTTCTCAGAGAACACGTTGCCAAGAGAAACTTCCCAGGGAAACAATGATGGAAAAAAACCCAATGTTGTTTTCAAAGGAACAAGCTTTCTTAAGCAGGACGTTATGGGTCTGTTAATCTTGGTGCAATAACCATGCAACCAGGTGACTTCTGCAGATCTATTTTTTCCACTGCTATATCATACATATATCACAAAGTTAAGGACCGTAAACAAACTGAAAACTGGATGTCACAGTAAACAGATTTTTATTCAGTGGTGCTGAAACATGAGCCAAGATCCAAGCTAAAGTTCATCTCTCCATCTTTGTCTTGACTACTTCCTACTATTATATGTGAGAAACGTTCACACAGCCTCTGAAGTAAGTGTCTGAGCTCCTGTGGGGATTGTTCAAGGAACTGAAGTAATGCTATAAACTCCCCTAAATCCTGTCAAACAAAAGATAAGGCAGAAACCTTTTCATTTCTCACAGAGTGACATTATTCAGGGACAGGAAGCAAAAGCTGGAATCTTTTTAAGGGAAAAAGAAAGTCAACATACAGTGGTTAGCATTATAGAGCAAAGCTTATCTACAGTGATGCTGGTAACTTTTTAGAGAATAGATAATAAGGTATAGAGGTACAAAATTGTAATTAGTAGAAACCTTAAAAATTAGTTGTATTCACTAAAAATGTCATACAAAATGAAAGAAACCAAAAGCAACTCACTGAAAAAGTTGCTGATAAAAATCACTTTATTATATTCATTGTAGTCTAATACATCTTTGTAAGTCTTCTGCATCTCCAGATGGTTTTTAAATTAAAACTCAGCCAAAACACTTCTCCAGCCTTCTACAATTAAATACATGAAATGATGGTGCTGGAAAGCAGACAGTCTCAGAACAAAGATGCTCAGTATCAATTTCTCACATGAGAAAATTTCTTCTGGCAACAAGGCTTTTAGTAAAGCCTGTTACTCCTACCTGGACCTAAACGTTCTTTGAATGTTTTGTGAATTTGCATTTGTGTGGGAGCATTAGCTTTTGGGATTAATGAATACTGAACAAGAATGAGAACACATTTCATCAAATTTAATACTGTAAGTCTGAATACCAAACAAGTGGTCCTACATTTTCTTTCATTAAAGCAATGTATCATTTCTGCTGTGATAACACAAGCAGTCGGCACTTGTGGAGATCAAAGCAAATTACAAACAAGCCTGCCAAGCTGAACATATGTAATTCTATATGTAACGCTGTATACAATCCACTTCCTGACTTAGACTTGCAACTAGACAAAGATCATCTTTGTGTATTTATATGGCTTGTGCTTATGGTGGTGTTCAGATCCTTGAGCTCTTACTTTAACACCACAGCATTATAACCAATAAAATTTACTTAAATGATTGGTGTTCTGGTACACAAGATCTGCAAATAAACTATTCCCTCTTAAACTACATGAGCAAGTCACTGGTGAGAATTTCAGAGTAACTGCAGATTCACCTAGTTTTAAATGCCATGAAAAGTTTGAAGAATTCAGTCTGTCAACACTAGACCAGTTATACGTAACACTTCACAGAAGTGTTGTGAGAAGTCACTCAAACATGAAATATAGGCAAAATTTTTACACCTGAACACCTCAGCATGTATCTGATAAGGGCTTCAACCTCACTGTTATTTTCCTTCAATAAAGGACACTTCTTAATTTTTCCTTGCCATAACAAAGGAGAAAAATAGACTATCATCTGGAGAATTACACTCAAGTAGACATTTTGTAGAGCTACATAATATAGCAGGAGTTAGGACTTAAAAGCACATATCTCATACAAGGCAGAAAAGGTACTGAAACTTTCATAGCATTTCTACTTGTACTTGAGGAAATCACACTCACCGGGGTAAAATAACTGGAAAGAAGTAACTATTTAGTATGTCAAGCCAACCAAAACTAAGATAATAAAGAAAAAATGGCAATTAATAAAGGAATGTCTCTTATATATGGTCAACTACCTATGAGGTATAACTGCTTCTGGACCGTAGTGTCAATATTTTAAATTTTTTTTTCAGACACATAGGCATGGCACAGGTAAGTGAAAAGGAAAGGATACACCCTGTGCTCAAACATATCACTGATGGCTGTACTTTTAAATAACACACCATAAATAAGCATAACAGACTAGACAGAACACTCGATAATTTAAATTCCCATGCAATCCTTAAAACAGCCACTTACCACTGTAACTAAAACTGGCAACGAAAGTCAGCAGGTATGGAGCCAGACATCTTGGAAAGTAAGGGGAAATTTTGATTGTTTTGTTTGGAGCAATTTATTCACAGAGAGTAGATTAAAACATCCATTGGTAATGTTCAAGAACTCAGAGACAGTAAACTTTTTTAATAGCCCAATTACTTATTAGAAAAAGTATTTAGAAAAGTAGTTACTAAAGATAATAAGAGGACACAGGTACAGAGGTAATAAAGTCACTTTACAACACAAAAAGGATCTGCTTTATCATTAGTAGCCTGAAAACTGCTTTTTTCATAATGCTTTGAATATACACATCTTCCAAGAGAGATTTATCTCAAGGAATGAGAAAAATACACGCACATAATGACTTTTTTCTATGTCCTTCCTACTACAACCACCTTACCATTGGGATTTTACATATGAATAAGGAAAAAAAGCCAATGTAATTCAATATCATCCTCTTAAAACAGTCATAACAAAAATTGAGTCTTTCCTGAAAGCGAGCCAAGGAAAAGAAAACTGCACTACTGGTACTTTTTGCAGCTGTTTGTATCAAATATTCCTTTCAAATAAGACTGCAAAGGAATAAAACTAGATGGGGTTTAGAGGCAAAAGAAAGGTGCACAAGGAAACTTTAGAGAAAGGGTGGTGGGGATCAAAAATTAGATTCTAAAACTAGGCAGTATTCATGCAGAAATGTCCTAGTCAATCTACAGGTTGGAAGAGCCAGCCTCAAAGGCTATGTACCAATATTAACAAAAACAATTTAACAGCAAATGC
>VYZT01000169.1:17442-33608 GCA_013400735.1 Pomatostomus ruficeps
GAATCACCCAAAAACCCCTCCCTGGCCCCAAAGGGGGTGTGGGGACCCAGGAGGGGATGGGGGGACCCAGAGGGGTTGAGGGGACTCAGTCCCACCGCATCCTGGTAGGGGAGGAGGCAGAGCCCGTCCCCAAACCCCATCCCCAAACCCCTCCCAGACCCCCATAACGCCCCCGTGAGCCCCCCAGAACCCCACAGCCGCTCCCACTCATGTCGTGAGTTGCTGGCTCTCAGCCCGCAGGGAGCAGGGGCTGGGGGGTGCTGGGGTCTCATTCCCCGGGGTCCCCACGGTGTCACCTGCCCGTGGCACCCCAATGTACCCTGTTCCCGCTGCAGCCGCCGCGGCCATGTCGGCTGAGAACGCCGTGGTGCCGGCAGAGGCCGGGCCGGAGATGAAGGTAGCGGGGACACGGGGGGTCTGGGGGGGCTCCCTGGGGACTCCATCTCACTGTCCCCTCCCCGCAGAGCGTGGTGGCCCGCGTGGCCAACCTGCCCCTGGTGAGCTGCACCTGCGGGGCCGTGGCCTCGGCGTACACCTGCACCAAGGAGAGCCACCCCTACGTGCGCTCCGTCTGCGACGCCGCCGAGAAGGGGGTGAAGACGCTGACGGCGGCGGCCGTGAGTGGGGCCCAGCCCCTCCTCACCCGCCTGGAGCCCCAGAGTGAGTCTGGGGGGCTGGGACACCCCAAAGCTGTCTCTCGGGGAGCTCTCGTGAGACAGCGGGACAGGGAGGACCAGGAATGAAGGGCTGGAGAGGCTGGAGGATCAGAGGGAACACCCCACAAGTTCTGGGGTACCCCAAACCTGCCCCTGGCAGAGCTCCTGCAGGGCAGCAGGGTCCTAAAGCCGCCTGTTCTCACATCTCCAGTTTCCAGCGCCAATGAATTCGCCTGCAAAGGGCTGGACAAGCTGGAGGAGAAGCTGCCCCTCCTGCAGCAGCCCCCTGAGAAGGTACCGTCCCCCGGGGGACACGGGGAGGGCTCCAGCGCTGAGCGAGGGGCTGGGACCAGTTGTCCCTGTGCTGTCCCTGCGCTGTCCCCTCCCAGGTGGTGGCCGGGACCAGGGAGCTAGTGTTGTGCACGGTGAGCGGGGCGGTGGCCAGGACGCGCTCAGCGCTCGGGGCCGTGGTGGGCACCCGCGTGGGGCGGCTGCTGGCCACGGGCGTGGATGCCGTGCTGGGCAAATCAGAGGAGCTGCTGGACCGGTACCTCCCCGGGACGGACGGGGAGCTGGGTGAGTGTCCCCCACCTCCCAGGTCTGTCACCCATCGCTCGGTGCCACCTTGGCATCTCCTGCCCCACAGCAGTACCAGGGCACCCAGGCCACTGTGACCCCACGCAGGGGACAGTCCCTGTCTGGAGGACACAGGACGGCGCTGGGTGAACTCTCACCTGGAAACCCAAAAGCAAACACAGCCCCGTGCTGTCTGCCGGGTATTTATAGCTTGGCACTGAGGCAGAGCTGGCCCCGTGTCACAGCTGTGGTGACCACAGAGGCCACCTGGCTTGGGGTGGCATCTACACATGCCCTGGTGGCCAAACTTCCTTTGGGTGCCTATGCTGGGCTCCAATGCCTGGTGTAGGATGGCCCAGCCACACTGTCCTCGTCCCTGGTGCCACAGCAGTGGCTGCAGGTGCGGAGGTGGCCACGGGCACGGAGGTGACCACGGGCACGGAGGTGACCACGGGCATGGAGGTGGCCACTGGCACGGAGGTGACCACGGGCACGGAGGTGGCCACTGGCACGGAGGTGGCCGCACCAGAGCAGCAGAGGCGCTGGCAGAGCTACTTTGTCCGCGTGGGCTCCCTGTCGGCCGCGCTGCCGCACCGGGCCCTGCGGCGCTCGCTGGGGGAGCTGCAGCGGGCACGGCACCGCGCCCAGCGCCTCCTGGCCCAGCTCCACCACCTCATCTGGCTGGTAAGGATGGGACAGGGACCGTGCCAGCCCCGCATCAGCCCCGGGTGCCCCCAGGGGTGCTCCCACCCGGCTGAACCTCCCCGCAGATCGAGGAGGGGCAGCGGGGCACGGCCGGGCCCTGGCACAGCTCCCGGGAGCGCCTGCACCGGCTGTGGCTGGAGTGGAGCCAGCAGGACGCGGTGCCCATGGAGGACAGCGAGGTACGGGGGGACACCCGGGTGTGGGTCCATCTGGAGAGGGAGGGGACACCGGCCAGCGAGTCCCTTGAGGTGGGGACACGTGACAGGGGCACACCTGGGGCGGTGACGCCTGGAGCAGGGGTGGAACGGTGGGGTCCGGATGTGGGTCCGTCCAGGCGGGGCTGGGGTCCATCACCCCCGGCCCCGCTGCCCGCCCCGCAGGTGGAGGCTCGGGCGCTGGCCATGCTCCGCGGGCTCCTGCAGCAGCTCCACGCCGCCTGCTCCCAGCTGGCCGCCGGCGCCCGGGCGTTCCCCAGCGGCGTGCATGACACGGTGGGACACGTCTGGCACGGTGTGGAGGGCATCCAAGCTGCTCTGGCCGGCGCCCGCTCCTTCCAGGACCTGCCGGGCCTGGCGCTGGCGCAGAGCCGGGACACGGTGATGCGGGCGCAGCTGAGCCTCGAGGGGCTGCTGGAGCACGTGGGGCAGCACACGCCCCTGCCCTGGCTCGTGGGACCCTTCGCCCCCGCGCTCGTCGAGTACCCGGAGGACGTCCCGGTGCAGATGTCCAAGTGGCAGGGCTGTGTCACCGTGGGGGGGACGCACCAGGCGCCCGCTGTCCCCCGGCTCTGCAGCCAGCACTGAGCCAGCGGTGACACCGAGCTGGGGGAGCGCCCACCCAGAGCCAGGAACCCAAATCCCACTGGAATGAGGGGACAGTGGACTTGGTGACCCGGCGTGGGACCCCAGTGTCGCGGCCAGGGACTCCTGTGGGGACGGTGGCATGTGGAGGACACAGCATGTGTCTGTCTGGGATCCAGGGCTGCCCTAAGCCCCAGGAGCATCGGGATTTTGTGTCTTAACAGCTTCAAACCAGTTTAAAGAGGAAGAAAACAACTTTTTTGGCCTTAAAGTGACTCAGAGCCTGTGGTGCTGTGGCAGAGCCACCGTGTCGGGCTCACGGGGGGCTCTGCACGGGCGGCAGAGCCGGGGACACCCCCGGGGGGTTCAGTGGGGGCACCAGAGTGGGACAGAAGGACGGGGTTCCAGGGGGCGCTGGGATGGAGGGTGCCACAAGGTGCCAGGACAGCTGGACTGTGACCCGCAGCCGTGTGGCACTGAACTTTGTCCCGGTTGTCACCACCGTGGGGCTGGGCCCGCCCCGGGGTATCCCCGACGTCACAAGCACAGCGTGGTCACAGCAGCCGGCGGGGACACGCCAGCACTGTCCCTTCTCCCGCCGCCGGAGCCCACCGGGACCAGACTGCCCAACGCCACCGGGCCAGGTGGGGACAGCACCGGGACCGCCGGGCTGGGGACCCGCGAGGGGAGGGGACGCTCGCGGTCAGGGCAGGGTCTGTGCTGGGGGATCGGTGCCACGGAAGGTCGGGGGGGGCGGATCCGGTTCCGCGGGGGGGATAGAGATCTCCGGTTCCGGGCTCGGGGTGTCCGTGCAGCCTCAGCCCGGGGAACCGGGACTGGGTAGGGCGGTCCCGGGGGTGTCCGGTCCCGGGGGTGTCGGTGCAGCCCGGTCCCGGGGGATCCGGTGCCGGGAGGGGGATCCGGTGCTGGGAGGGGGACTCGGTTCCCGGGGGTTGGGATCCCAGCCCCGGCCCCGCTCGGTCGCTGCTCCCGGTCCGCCCCGGGCCGGCCCCGTTCCGTGCCTCCGGTCACATGCGCTCGGGGCGGGCTCCGGGGTATAAAGGGCGGCGGGGAGGAGCGGGACGAGCCCGGAGGAGAACCGAACGGAGCCGAACCGAGCCCAGCCGCCAGCGGTGAGCACGATCCGGGTCGGGACCGTGATCCCGGTTCCGGTTCCGATCGCGACTGCGATCCCGGTTCCGATCGCAATCCCGGAACTGATCGCGATCCCGGTCCTGGTCCCGATCGGAATCCCAGTCCCGGTGCCGGTCCCGGTCGCAATCCTGGTTCCGATGGCGATCTCGGTCCCAGACCCGCCCGTGATCCCGGTTGCGATCCCGGTCTCCGGGACCCCCTTGTCCCGGGATTTTCCAAGCGCGTGGGAGTCGCCCCGTCCTGGGGAGGGGTAACGTGGGGTCCTCCCTCCCGGGGGTGGGAGGGGGGCACCGGGGGGGTCTGACCCCGCTCACGGTCGTGTCCCGTCCCCGCAGCCCCGCCATGGCCACCAGCGAGCCCACGCCGGCGCAGCCCAAGGCAGAGGAGCCGCAGGTCAGTGCGGGCCAGGGGGGCGGTTCCGGGGAGATCCGGGGTTCCGTGCTTGGAGTGGGGTTCTCCCACCCTTCCATGGGCTTGGAGAGCCGTGGGAGCCCCCCAGAACCATCCCGGGGTGCTGGGAACACGCAGCACACCCCATTCCCTGTGGGATTTGGGGTCCCTCAGCCCCACGCTCACCCTGAGCCCTGCTGGCCCCCAGAGCATCGGGACCCGCGTGGCCAACCTGCCCCTGGTGAGCTCTGCCTACGACATGGTGGCCTCGGCGTACACCTGCACCAAGGAGAGCCACCCCTACGTGCGCTCCGTCTGCGACGCCGCCGAGAAGGGGGTGAAGACACTGACGGCGGCAGCCGTGAGTGGGGCCCAGCCCCTCCTCACCCGCCTGGAGCCCCAGAGTGAGTCTGGGGGGCTGGGACATCCCAAAACTGCCTCTCGGGGAGCTCTCGTGAGACAGCGGGACAGGGAGGACCAGGAATGAAGGGCTGGAGAGGCTGGAGGATCAGAGGGAACACCCCACAAGTTCTGGGGTACCCCAAACCTGCCCCTGGCAGAGCTCCTGCAGGGCAGCAGGGTCCTAAAGCCGCCTGTTCTCACATCTCCAGTTTCCAGCGCCAATGAATTCGCCTGCAAAGGGCTGGACAAGCTGGAGGAGAAGCTGCCCCTCCTGCAGCAGCCCCCTGAGAAGGTACCGGGCTGGGCTGGGGTGGTGACACACCCGGGGCCCCCCAGTGCTTAACAGAGCCTTGTGTGTCCCCAGCTCATCTCGGACACCAAGCTGCTGGTGACCTCCACGGTGACCGGGGCCAAGGACGTGCTGACCAGCACTGTGGCCGGGGCCAGAGATGCCGTGTCCAGCACCGTGGCCGGGGCCAAGGATGCCGTGTCCAGCACCGTGGCCGGGGCCAAGGATGCCGTGTCCAGCACTGTGGCCGGGGCCAAGGACGCAGTGACCAGCAGGGTGACCGGGGCCAAGGATGCCATGTCCAGCACCGTGGCCGGGGCCAAGGATGCCATGTCCAGCACCGTGGCCGGGGCCAAGGACGCGGTGACCAGCAGGGTGACCGGTGTGATGGACATGACCAAAGGGGCCGTGCAGGGCGGCGTGGAGCTGACCAGGTCCGCGGTCAGCAGCGGCGTCAGCACCGTCATGGGCTCCACCGTGGGCCAGATGGTGGCCAGCGGGGTGGACTCCGTGCTGGGCAAGTCGGAGGAGCTGGTGGACCATTACCTGCCCATGACGGATGAGGAGCTGGGTGAGCAGCTGAGCCCAGGGAGGGGCGGGCAGGGCGTGGGCAGGGCCGGGAGGCTCTGTGGGGTGGTGGTGGCTGTGCTGGGACCCCCTGAGCCACTCCTGTCCCACAGCCAAGCTGGCCACGGCCGTGGAGGGCTTCGAGCCGGAGCAGCAGAGGCAGCAGCAGAGCTACTTCGTGCGCCTGGGCTCCCTGTCCACCAAGCTGCGGCACCGAGCGCTCCAGCACTCGCTGGGCAAACTGCAGAGCGCCCGCCAGAGCAGCCAGGACCTGCTGGCCCAGCTCCAGCGCACCCTCGACCTGGTAGGAGCCATCCCCGCGCCCCCCATGCCACCCCACGGTGTCCCCCGGCGGTCCCCCCACCCAGCAGGGCTGTCCCCTCTCCAGGTGGAGCAGCTGAGGCAGGGCGTGGACCAGCGGCTGCAGGGCGGGCAGGAGAAGCTGCAGCAGCTGTGGCTGGAGTGGAGCAAGAAGCAGCCGGGCGGTGGCAAGGACCAGGTGCCACCGGAGGTAGGAGCAGGGCCGGGGGTCCCCGGGGTGGCCCAGGCTGTCCCCCGGCCCTCACCCCCCGTGTCCCCCCGCAGACGGTGGAGTCGGGCACGCTGACCATGCTGCAGGGCTTGAGCCAGCAGCTGCAGAGCTCCTGCCAGCCCCTGGTGTCCAGCCTGCAGGGCCTCCCCGCCAGCATCCAGGACACGGCGGGGCAGGTCCGGCACAACGTGGAGGAGCTGCGGGCGGCCCTGGCCTCTGTCACCTCCCTGCAGGACGTGACGGGCCCCGTGCTGGCCCGAGCCCGCGGCCACGCCACCAAAGCCCGGCAGCTGATGGACGAGCTGGTGGAGCACGTGGCCTTCAACACCCCCCTGACGTGGCTGGTGGGACCCTTCGCCCCCTCGGGCCAGCGCGCGGTGGAGCTGGAGTAGCAGTTCCGGGCTGCTTCCCCCCAAAAACCCCGTTAGGAGCCTTTGCTACCCCCTCAACCCCCCAAACCTTGTGCCTGCCTCTGTGGGGACCCTCCTGCCTGCCCCAGCTCTGTCCCTTGTCCCCTCGCTGGGGACCTGCAGTGCCTCGGCTTCCCCAAGTGCCTCTGGGGGGTCCCCGTGTCCTCGGTGCCTTCTGTCCCCTGGCCTTGTAGGGCCAAAGCAGCACAAGAAACAATAAACTCGGGTTACTTTTGCACTGGACTGAGGCTTCTTTGGGGTGTGGGGGGGAATTGGGCTCTGGAGGAACAACCCCCACCCCAAGACCTGGGGACCCCCTTGTCCTGGTCCCCATTCCCCAGACACCCCCCCAGCCTGTCCCTGTCCCCACGGACCTGGCACTGGGATCAGGAGAGGGGTCCTGGAGGGGGCCTCCCACTTCCCAGCAGTTGGGCAAGAGGCAGTCGGGGTTTTCTGGGGCTTTATTTGGGTTTTGTTTACGGAGCGAGTGTGAAATCAGCGCTGGAGAAAGAGAACCCGAAGTGTCCCCAGGGCAGAGTCGCTGCAGCCGCCGAGGGGTCCCCGGGGCTCGGGGCACAAAGGGGAGGCGGCGCCGGGTGGAGCCGGGAATTCTTTATTGGACAAAACCTCGGGAGCATTGCAAAAGAGCCAAGAGACCAACACTGAGCTGCTGCCCAGCACGGGCAGGGCGATGCCAGGCTCGACACACCCTTTTTACTCTGGTTTTACCCCAAAAAGTTGGTGCCCAGCCCTGCTGCCACCCCTGGGGCAGAGGGATCCGGCTCCAGCAGCTGCCTCTGGGTGGAGACAGGATCATGGTGGGGAAAGGGCTTGGAGCAGCCCCTGACCCTGGCCAGAGGGAATTCGAGGACCCAGGGGGTGTTTCCCAGCTGTGACCCCTGGCAGGGGATCCTCCCCTGGTCCTGGCCAGCGATGCCTCAGGAAAGAGACACTGGGGTTCCTCGTGTTTTTCATTAGAAAACCCTTTATATTCATTTCATGTCGGTTGAAATCACAAGAAATTAGGTAGGAGGGAAAAAAAAAAACAAAACAAAAAAAAAATTAAAAACAAGGAGGGGACAAATACAGACACCAGCACAGCCCCCCCGCGGGCGGTGCCTCCGCAGGGACGGGACACGGGACAAGACCAAGGACATCGGCTACGGTGGGACTTAGTGAAGTGACTCAGGCAGGGGACGAGGCCGAGGCTGCTCTCCCTTCACAGCCTCTCCTCCTCCTCCTCCTCCTCCTGCAGGTGGGAGCTGCTGCCTCAGCTCTCCTCCTCCTCCTCCTCCTCCTCCTCATCCGCAGCCTCCCCGCGAGCCCGCTCCAGCCCGGCCTTGGGATAGTCCTGGACGCTGCTGGGGGAGAGCAGGGGCAGGGAGAGCTCAGCCCCGGCTCCTCTGCCACCTCCCAGCTCCTTCCCCAGCCGGGAGAGCCCTGACAGCCCAGGGGACGCCCCAAACCACCCCTGCAGGGCCCGGCGGTCGCGGGGGCTCCGGCCCCAGCTCTGCCCCCACACTCACTTGTTGTGGGGCTCCTCCGTGGGCGCCTCCAGCTCCCCAGCTCCCGGCCCTTGGCTCTTGTCCTTCTCCTCTGTGCCCTCTGCCTTCTGGGACAGGGATTCACCATTCACAGGACCCGACAGGTCTGAAGGGGAGAGAGAGAGGGGCTCAGGCTCTTGGATCCCCTCGCCCATCCCGACCCTCGTGGCCACAGGCTGTCCCTGGACACGCAGCCGAGCCTGAGGGGACCCCAGGCCTGGCCTGACCCCCACAGCTGCAGGAAGGGCCCCAGAACCTCCACCTGCAGCCCAGGGGCACCGTCAGGGTGGATTTTCCCTGCCAGTTCCCCTGGGAAGGCTCTTGCAGCACCACTGGACGGCCCCAGGCAGGGCCCTGGCTCGGAGGGTGGAAGATCCCGGTCACCACTCCCTGTGCAAGAGCCTGAGCCCGTGCCCAAGGACATCTCCACATTCCTTGGTGCCTGGACCGCAGCTCAGACTGGCAGGGAGGAGCCGTCCTGGGCCACAAACTGGCGTGGAGGCCGCAGAGCCCGGGCGTGGGGCTCGGGGTTTGCCCTCTGCCCTCGCTGCGCTCCACACCCAGCCCTTCCCACTCCCGGCGCTCCAGCAGAGCAGGGCCTGGAGCTGCTGACCCCTCCACCACCGCGGCCATCTCCCCGTGTCCCGTGTCCCCAGCAGGACGGGCCGTGCCCCAGGAGGGGACGGTGACACCCGGCTGAGGCCGGGAACGGTCCCGGGATGCTCAGGAACGTTACCAGCATTTGTCTCCTCTTCCCCCTTCTCGTTCCGTGCCTCCGCTCCCGACAGCTTCTCCTGGCCCTTCTCCGCCTCCCCCTTGTCCTTCTCGGGCCCGGCTTTGTTGGCTTTCTGGATGGACTCCATCTTTGGTCCCAGCACGCGCGACTTCAAGCGGCTGTAGACTTCAGCCGCCTTCTCCATCACGTCCTTGTTGGCTTTGTAGCGCCGGATCTGCCCCGGGGAGCGGGAGGAGGGACCCGCTTAGGGCTGGGGGGCCAGGCAGGCTCCCCGCTCGCCCCAGGGAGGGCTCAGCCCTCTGCTCTACCTTCTTGAGTGTCGCCACCACATCCGTGTGCTTCTGCAGGATGTGGGACGTGACCTGGAGCGTGCCCAGCTCCTCCAGCGCGTTCAGACACCGCTTGATGTCCTGCACGGACGGCACCGGGGTCAGGAGCTGCCCTGGGGCCTCCCAGCCCCACCGAGGGAGGAGGAGGAGCATTCCCGGGTGCCACAGCCGGGCAAGGACGAGCAGGGACGGCCCAGGCCAGGCCACGCCGCCGGCACTCACCGGATTATCCACCTTCAGCGCAAACTTGATCTCACTGTGAAGCTTCTGCAGTTTCTCTTCCACTGTGGGCTCTGGAGCAGAGGAAAGACACAGGCCGAGGTGTCAGAGCCCCAGCAGAGCCCAGGATCACTCCCAGGCAGGAGTTTGTGTCCTCCCACAGCTCCAGAGTTGAGCACAGCCCTGGGAACGTCTCTGGAGAGGATGGGCTGGGGTGTGCCAAGATGGGGAAGCTGATCCTGGGATTGCAGCAGTGCTGGGAAATACCCTGGCACAACCTCACTGATCCCTCGCTGCCCCAGGGATGGGGGAGCCAGCCCTGGAGCCCTCCCCTCCCTCTCCTCCCCTCTGTAGCTCTCTCACCCTTTTTCTTCTCCATCCTCCTCTCGGGGACCGGGTCGGATTTCTTCCGGCCTCGTTCCACTTTCGGGGGTCTGTGGGGAGGGAAGGAAGGAGGGAAGATGGTTCTGGTGAACCCCTGCTCACCACTGGGCTAACAAGGGGGTGTCACTGGCTGGAGCATCCCAAGGCCCCTGGTCACAGCTCCGCTGTGCCCCAGCTCCCCAGGAACGCAGACGGGAGAAGCCCCAGAGACAGGAAACCCCAGGGAATCTCATCCTGGTAACCCCCAACGCCTCCTGCAGCTCAGGAGGGGAGGAACCAGCCCAGCCCCTCTGCAGGCGCTGCAGCCCCACCAGCCCCATCCCCGCCCGGGGTGCCGGGGCCGCGCAGGAACAGCCCCGTGCCCAGGAGGAAAGGGGAGGGAGGGGACATCAGGAGATGCTGACTTGTTCCGTGGCTTCTCCTCTGCTCGGCCCCTCTTCTCCTTCTGATTTGGTTTCCTTGACAACTCCGAGGGCTGTTTCTTCGCCGGCTTCTTTACCTTGGAGGAGAGAACAATGCAGGGAGAGCGGCAGAGCCCTCCCCGCTGCGGCGCAGACGGAGCCACGGCCACGCCACAGCGGCCCCACGGCCACGCCACGGCCCAGGGCCACCCCAGCCACCCCACACCAGAGCACGTGCTCACCCCATGGCACACGGCCACCCCAAGGCTCCCACAGGCTCCAGGAACAGTGGAGCAAACCCCATGACTGTGGTGGAAGAGCACCTTGGAGATCATGGAACGGTTTGGGTTGGAAGGGAACATAAAGCCCATCCAGTGCCACTCCTGCCATGGCAGGGACATCTCCCACAGTCCCAGGCTGCTCCCAGCCTGTCCAGCCTGGCCTTGGGCACTGCCAGGGACCCAGGGGCAGCCACAGCTGCTCTGGGCACCCTGTGCCAGGTGTGAGGCCCTCAGCTGGACGAGACATCCTGGGCCGTGGGCAGAGCTCCCGCTCCATGGATATGCCATGGACACCCTTCCCAACACCACGGGGCAGCCCCGGGGTAACCCGAGATCCCAAGAGCAGCTCCCTGCCACTCCTGGAGGTGCCTGCTGGCCTGACGGGGAGGTGACAGGTTCTCCATCCACCCCAGCTCCGCACTCACCTCCTTCTCCTGCTCCAGCTCAGAGTCCGAGGAGGACGGAGCCTTGGCCCGGCCTCTCCGGCCCTTTTTGGCCGTTTCATCCTCGCCACTGCTGTCCGAGTCGGAGTGAGCCTCCTCGCCCTTCTCTGCCTTCTCCTTCCTCTTCTCCTTCTCCTCCTTCTCCTGCTCCCGGAGCCGCCGGATCTCCTCCTCCTGCTCCCTCTTCCTCTTCTCCTCCAGCTCGCGCCGCCGCTCCTCGTCCCGCCTCTTCCACTCGCTGATGCGATCCACGTCGCTGTCGCTGTCACTGCAAGGACGGGACAGGCTCAGGGCCCTGGTGACGCCCCAGCCCAGCCCAAGGGTGGCAGCGTCCCTGCCGACCTCACCTGTCACTGCTGGAGCTGCTGGGGACACGCTCCGGCTTCGGCTTCCTGCCCCGGGGCTTGGGAGGGGGCTTCTCAGCTGCAAGACAAGGGGACAGGATCAGCAGGAGCCCTGAAGGTGCCTCTGCTAAAGCAGCCCCGAGCTGGGGAGGCAGAGGGGCTCTGGAATGTGCCCCCAGCTCGGGAGGAGACCCCAGAGCCTCAGGGATGGCTGAGCAGGAGCAGCCCCGGGGGTACCTGGCTTGCGGCCCCGCGGCGCCTTCTTCACCGACACGTCCGAGTCCGAGTCCGAGTCCGACTTGGTCATGTCCACGGTGGCGTTTCCCATCTCCAGATCCGAGTCCCCCTTGGAGTCGGAGTCGGAGCCGGATTCCACCTTCTGCAGGCAGAGAGCGGGGCTGGGATGGAGGGTGGCAGTGGGGTGGCACCACCCCAGTCCCAGCAGTGTCCCAACCCCAGCAGCACCCAAATCCCAGCATCCCGAGCCCCAGCAGGTCACCAAGGGGCCTCTGAGGTCCCTCCAGGTGCTCCATTCCACAGCACAGCCCTGTCACCCCCTGCTCCCCCTCCCACAGCGCAGACCCCGACTCCTCTCCAGCCTCCCTCAGATCAGGGATCCTTCACCTTCTTCTTCCTCCCTGCTGCCGGCATCCTCCGCGGAGCCCGGGCCACCGGCTTCTTCTCAGGAGTGAAATCCTGGAGGAAAACAGAAATGAGGAAATGTGGAACTGTGTCCCCTCGGTATCGAGCCAGTCAGGTTCCCTCCAGCTCCCTCCCCACCATGCTGCCAGTGTATCCCCAAGTCCTCTCACCTGGTCGCTGTTTTTTTCTGACTCGGAAGATGTTTCTGAGTTCTCCTCTTCCGTGACAGAGGGGCTGCCCTGATCCAGGTCACTGGAGGATTTCCGAGGCCGTTTTGTCACCGGCATCTGGCAAGGGAGAGGTGACAAGCTGGGAGAGGCCCACTCCTTCTCCACCCACCACGGAGAGCAAACGCTTCCTGGGAAGGACTTTCCCAACTCTTCCCAACCGGCCCTGCAAGAGCTGCACTCGGATCTGCTGCTCTGGGTTCTCCTCCAGGCTGCAAACCCTGCCAGGACCGGCCATGCCACCACCCCACAGACAGCATGAGACAGCTGTGACACCCCCAAAACCCCAGTGAGCCCCATTTCCACCAGAGAACCCAGAGGGAGTCTGTTCCTCCACCACCTCCTGCCGCAGCGGGTTCGAGGAAAGCTCTGTGCTGGAGCCACGGTGTCCCCTGGCCAGGCCACCCTCCTGTCCCCAGCCCACACTCACTTTCATAGCCAAGGATTTCCTCTTGAGCCCGCTGTGGTCGCTGCCTCGATCCGAGTCCTCGTCGCTGTCCACCTTCTCTGTGGGGACCGTGGCCATGGCGGCGTCGTCCTCGTCATCCCCAGCATCACTCCCCGCCATGGGGTCGTTCTCGGGGACGTCGCTGTCGGAGGAGCTCGCGGGCTGAAGGAGGACAGCGGGGTTAGGGGGGCCTGGGGGGCTTTGGGGGAGGCAGGAGAGGAGGGAGAGGGGGCACCGAGGGTGGGGAGCAAAGGAGAGCAGAGCTGGGGGTGCGGAGCAGCGCAGGGCAGCCTCCCCTCCCAGCACAGATCCCTCCAGACACCACCAGCCCTTCCTCAGGAACGCTGTGCCCCTTCCCGCAGCCCCTCACACGCCATTCCGAGCACCAGCGACACATTCCCGGGGTGCTGCTGCCTCGCTGCCCTCCGCCCCCCATCCTCACGCTGTGCCAGAATCCCCCGAGCAGCAGAGCCCAGCCCTCCCGTGCCCTGACGGCGCCAGACAAGCCACGGTGCCCGGGTTCAGCCTCTCCTTCTCCCTCCACTGGGATCAGGCCTCTTCCAGTCCTCTTCGCAGTCCTTCCCCACGGGAAGGGTCCACACAGGGAGTCCGGGTGGCCACCGTGCTCTTCCCAGGCGGGATCTCCTGTGTCCTGCTGCCTTGTTCTCCCTGTTTCTCCAGCCCAGCGGGAGGTTCCTCACACCCCAACTTCATCTTCTGGGCTGCTCCTCTGTGTGCGGCAGCGCTGACATTCCGAGAGCCTGGATTCTTCCAGCTGCCGGAAAGCCTCTCCTCGCCCTTGGCTGTTCCCGGCCCCTCGCTTCCCTCAGGTCTCACAGCCAAGGAAACTTCAGTGTCTTCTCCTCTCCTTTCGCCCGCAGGGTACAGCGGGTGTTGGTGAACCTCAGCCTCGCCGGGCCCCTCATCCCTGACGGGAGCTCCCAGCTGATTCCTGGCCATGGCTGCTTCCCTCACCACCATGATTTCCGGGTTCTCCAACACCTCCACAGCCTCACCGTCCCCTACAGGCACAGTTTTGGGTGGAGCATTTCCCACAGCCCCTCAAACCACATCCTCACTCCTGCCCCGGCCACGGCACGGCCCGGGGGCCTCAGTCCCTGCACCTGACGACCTCCAGGGACCACCACGACCTCCAGGGGCCACCTCGACCTCCAGGGGCCACCGCGACCTTGCTGCTCACCTACAAACCTTCCTCTGCCCCTTCAGCCCCACTGCCTACGCAGCCGACGCCTCCTGTGCTGATCTTTACACAATAAATGAAACCCCAATTACGGTCACGAGATGTCCTCACAAGCGGCTGACAGAGCCATCCCCTGGCCCGGCCCAATCCGAATCCCACTGGAGAGCTCAGGAACCTCGGGAAGGGATGGAGAAGGGGACTTCCCAACAGTCCACAAGCAGATCCAGGAGCCAGGGATGAGCAAGGCACAAGTTTTTGCTCTGACAGGAAAAGCTCGGCGATTTTGGGCAAGCGGCACAAAGCACGACCCCGGTTCCACTGCAAGAGCGGGGCAGAGCAAGAGGAACTTCCAGCGCTCCTGGAAGCCCGAGGGAAAGAAGATGAGCAGAGCAGACTCCTCGAGGAAGGGAGAGGGCAGGGAAGGAAAAGGGAGCTAACTGCACCCCAAGGAAGCCAAGCTGGAAGCTGGAAGCGATCGGCACAGCAGCAAGGAGAAGCAGAGACAGGAGGAGTCACTCGGGAGGACGGAGGGGCCGCAGCCCCGGCCCAGCCCACACTCACCGCAGGGGCACTGTAACTGGCGTGGGGGTTGTTCTGGATTTCCCACAAGCCCTCGTTGAAGCCTTTTCTCTTGTTTGGTTTCCCGTATTTGTCTTTATATTTTTCGTAAGGGAAGAGATCTTTAGGGCCCAAGAAGGCGCTGGAGAGAGACAAAGCAGAGGTGAGGCCGGCGCGGGGCAGAGCCCGGCGGGGGGAGCGAGGCAGCGCTTACGTCTCGTGGGTGCCGAAGAAGAAGATGGGGTACTTGTTCGGGGGGGGTTTCACGGCGCCGTCCGCGATGTCATCGATCTGAAAGGAAACCCAAAGCACGAGGAGGTCAGAGACAGCGGTGACACGTCCTCAGCCCCGGCAAGCGGCGACGGGTCCGGCACCCGCTTGGAGCCAAGCGCGGCAGGAAAGCACCCGGACGGGCCCTGGCTACGGATCCGAGTCCCTGCGGGGTCTCTACCAGAGGAACGGGGAGGATCCGGCACCGAGGTCTTGTGGGCAACGTGGGCTTTGTGCTACTGCCCCGGGATCCATGGCCGGGACCCCGGCAGCGCGGGCGGGGGCGATGGCTGAGCGGCCGCAGGGTCCTTCCTGGCTGGAGCCCGGCCGCAGGAATAGCCCCGCTGCCGGCCGGACACGCCGGACACCCCGTCTTCTGTGCTCCGGGTGGTGAGGGCAGGGGGAGCTTTGGGGTGCGCAGGGGGTGCTGGGGAGGTCTTCGGGGTGGGGGGACCCTTCCCCAAAAAGCAAGCGAGCTAAAGCAGCGGGGCTGTGTGGAAGCAGCGGGGCTGTCCCGGCAGCAGCGGCAGTCCCAGATCTCACGGCGAGGTGCAGCCAAGCGGTGTCGACTCCGGCCCCCCGAGCTCCCCGATCCCGCACGGTTCCGCCTGCCCGTCTCTTCCCGTGCACGGGCAGCGGATGAACCCGCCACGCCCTCGGCTGCTCCCGGGGACCCCGCAGAGCCCCCGAGCACCCCCAGCTCAGCGCATCCCAAGCAGCTCCCGCTCTGCAGCAGCCCCGCGGCACGACGCTTCACCCGGCCGGTGGCACCAGCTGTCCCCCACACCCCAAATAACCCCCCCAAAGTGCAGCAGCACCCACTGACCCCGCAACGCGAGCACTCGCTCTGTCACACCCAGAGCGTCCCCTCGCTGTCCCCAACAGGGACACAGCCCCAGGCCCCCGCTGTGCCGGGCCCCTCTCGGTGCTGAGCTCCCATCCCGACACGGGCGCCCAGAGGGGATCTCGGAGCCAGCGCTGGACCCTCATCCCGTACCGGTGCTGGCACAGGGTCCCCATTCCGGTACCGGACACCTCATTCCAGCCCTGGACCCTCACCCTGCGCCGGTGCTGGCACGGGGTCCCCATTCCGGTACAGGACACCCCATTCCAGTCCTGGGCCCCATCCCAGTAGCGGTGCTGGAATGGGATCTCCCACCCCAGAACGGGACACCCCGCACCGGTACCGGGCCCGTCCCAGAACGGGACATCCCAGCCCAGTGTGAGCGCTGGGATGTGCCCGCCGTCCCAGTCCGTGTGCGGGACAGGTCCCTCGCCCCAGCACCGGCTCACGCTCCGTGACAGGTACCGAACGGGACACCCATCCGAACGGGACACCCATCCGTGCCGGGTCCCCATCCCGGTACAGACCCTCCTGTCCCGGTACAGGCACCGTTACAGCATCTCCGCCGCGGTACCAGCTCCCCATCCCGGTACGGGACGTCCCATCCCGGTCCGGGTCCCGTTATGGCATCTCCATCCCGCTCCGTGTTCCCACGGCGGTACCGTGCCCCCATCCCGGTACGGGATCCCCATCCCGGTACGGGTACCGTTATGGCATCTCCATCCCGGCAGGGGCCTCCGGCCCGGGGACAGGGGTCGGTACACGTCCTCATCCCGTCTGCAGCCCCCCCTCCCGATCCCACCCCCATCCCGG
>VYZT01000171.1:0-14885 GCA_013400735.1 Pomatostomus ruficeps
ATGGATCTGTGTCCTCTCCTCCCTGCCTGGTGTCCTCCTGCTCCAATTCCAGCCAAATTCGACACAGAGGGTGTTGAAGGGATCCTTTTTTTGGGTAATTTGTGGAGATTTCACTAAATCCCACTGAGAAAAAGACCAGCCACGTGCACTCCCCCTGTCCCAGACCCCAGAGAATCCAGAGGCCCCGAGGATTATCCGAGGAAAGCAGGATCCTGTTCCCTGCAGCACATCCAGCTCCTCGTGGGCTTTTATTTCATCATTTGCTTATCTGTCACCTTCTCATTTGTCCTACATTGGCACAAAGCCCGACCAGAATCAGATATTTTCTCTTTTGGGGTCAAACGGTGCAGAAAGCAGCGCTGACCCGTGGGGGATGAGTTTGCACAGGAGGGTCTGTGTCACTCAAACCCCAATTTTTTTTTTTTAAAAATCCCAGAAGCTCTGCCCGAGCAATTGGGCGTTTTATTGCTGCTTTTCCAGAGCTGCCGAGCACAGCCTCTCCCTTGTTCCCCCGACCGTGGGTGGGAGCAGCCGGGGGTGGGCGAGCGCTCGCCGCTGCCTCTGGCCAAGCCTCGGCCGGGGCCCAGCGCAGCTCCCAGGGCTCGGGAGAAGCCAGAGCGGCAGGAGAAGCTCTCCGGCGTGGTTTGCTCCGTGCCCAGCCGTGCCCAGCCAGGTATTTGCTCCTTTTGGGCACCAGCGGTGGCTCCGAGCTGTGGTTTGCAGGCAGAGCCAAGCCTGGCCGTGCCCGGCTCTGCCGCCCAGCAGTGCCAGGCCCTGCTGTCCAGCAGGGCAGTTTCCCCCTCTCCAAGCGGGCAGTTGGTCTCACAAACCCCTGGCACGAAGTTTCTGCCTGTTTGCATCATAAATCCGTGTTTGAGTGTGGTTACGGGCAGCAGAGAGCCAGGGAGCAGCTGGAAAATTGACATCTCAGTATTTTTTACTGAGATGTCGATTTACAGGTTTTTCAGTATTTTTTAGTATTTCTGCCTGTCTGTGGCTGCCCCTATTGAATCTGCTCCCCTGAGGAGGTTTTCCCTTCCTGACTCCACCGTGGCACCGGGAGCTGAGCCGCTCCTGGCGTGGCACAGCTGAGGGACAATGAGGGGAAGCAAAGGGACACAGGGACAGCGGGGCTTTGGTCCCTCAGGCTGGGAGCAGAGCTCGGTGTCCAGACAGCAATTATCCGTGTGTCCATCCCTTTTCCCAAAGAGTTCCCAGCTCTGAAGGACACTCCAGCCCTCCCTGCCCCTCAGTTTTCCAGAAGATCCCACAGGAAGGACGGCCCCGAGCAGGGACTCTGCTGTCCCCCCACTCAAAGGGGGATTGTCCTGTGGGGTTCTGCTCCAGCACCCCCTGAGCATTCCCATTCCCACAAATATTCCCTGGCAGAGCCCCGGGCGAGGTGGGAACAGCCCAGCGATCCCTGCCCGGCCTGGGGAAGTTCCTGGAACCCGGAGGGGAGGGCACAGGGAGGGGTTGGCACGGCCAGAGGGGCCCTGAGAAACTTCTCGGCCCCGTGAAGAATGTGGGACAAACGTTGGAGGCAAACTGAGAACTGTTTGTCCTCCTCCTCAGGGTCTGAAAAATACTCGGCGAAGCCCCCGGAAAGCTGGGAAATGCTGGGAAATGTGGGTGCAGGGTGCCTACTTTTGGGATGAGGGGTTTTTAAACCCCATTCCCTCCCTGTCTGGTCCCTTCCCTCCCAAACCGTTCCGTGACCGAGGTGCCCGAATGGGCCTCAACTCCCGAGCATCTTCCTCTTTAGGATCAGCTTATTTGAGCTCAGCTTAACCCCGTTCCCAACCAGCTGATTCTGAGGAAATCCCGGGAGCCGGCGGCACCAGGACACAGGTTGGAATCACAGGGAATTCTGAGCTTGCAGCTGCCGTGAGCCGTTGGATTTTCGGGCATTCCTGGGGACAGCAGAGCTCCCCCTCCCCACCCTTTCCCTCCTTCTCCCGGTGAGGAATATTTGGAGTTCCCTGTCCAGGCCTTTTTTCCGCTCCTCCTGTGATTCTGCTCGCCAGGAACTCTCCCGAGGCTCGGCCCTATCACTTTTCCTGGCCATATGTTCTCATTAAAACATTTATTGGGCGCTTTATCTGTGGATTATTTGCCATCAATTAATAAAACACGGGGGCGAGCTTCGGACGAGTGTTCTCCCCCTCCCCACTTCCCCTGAGCGAAGGAAAGGATGGAGAAATAGGGGAAAAAAATAAATCACCACGGCAGATGGTGTTTTTTAACCTTTCTTTTGCCCAATCTGGGAAAAAAGCGCATTTTTCTCAGAATATTGGAGTGGGTTTTTTTGGTGATGAGCTGCAGCACATGGAGGGATAATCCTGAGCTTAGCTGAGCTCAGCCTGAAATGTGTTGGGTGTTAAGAGGGGGTGATGGCACAGGGACAGTGCTGGAGCAGAGGATTTGATTCCCCCTCTCCCCCAGGCACTGGGATGAGCAGGGAAAGCTCCAAAATCCACTCCTGGAAAAGCAAATTTGCTGTGGCTCCCAGGGCTGGCAGCCAAAAGGCTCCGTCGTCCTTGGCAGGAGCTCCCTGGGCTTGTGGAGCCTTCAAAAAAGCAGCTTTGGGGTTTTTTAAAGAGTTCCTGGAGGGCGAGACCTCCCTGCTGTGGGGAACATCATCCCCGGTGAGACCAGGAGCTTCCAGCGGCTTTGCCCTGGCGTGATTTGGAATTTTGGGCTGCCCGGGGTGGGAGGAGAAGCAAACAGGACGTTCCCTGTGGATGCTCAGGGCTGGGACTGCCGGGGAGAAATGGATCCAGGGGTAAATAAATCCAGGGAGAAATGAATCCAGGGAGACATGAATCCAGGGAGAAATGAATCCAGGGAGACATGAATCCAGGGATAACGCTCGCCCCGGGGTTTTTTAGGCAAACAGACACTGGGGAGTGGGGAAACCGCAGGGAAAGCCCTGCCCAGGTGGGAATTGGGGAGCTGAATATTCCAGCCCCCCCTGGATGTGCCCGGGCTGAGATTCCTGCCTGGCACCGGGGCTGAGCTCCAGGGAAGGTTCAAACCGGGCTCCAGGGAAGGTTCAAACCGGGCTTCTCATGGCTCTGACCCCGCAGAGGCTCCTCTGCCTCCCCACCCTGCTCCTGCCACCCCTCACCGAGGTTCTGCTGCCTCCCCGTCCTCCACACGTGGAGAAATACAAAGGGAAAAGCCGAATTTGCATGAGAAACTCACGCAAAGCTCATTCAAGGCCTCTCCTAATTCTAAACCAATGAAACAGCCCCGCTGCCCTTGGATTTTGTGGCCGATTCTCCTCTGGCTGGTGCTGGTGGGGTGTGAATGTGGGAGCAGCGATTTGGGTCAGCGAGGCCCCTCCAGCCCAGCTCTGCTGGGCCCCCATCACCCCAGGAGCTCTGCTGGGCCTGGAACAGCCTCAGGAAGCAGGAAAATCTCATTTCTGGGTCTGACATTCAGCTGGACGGGGTCAAAATGGTCACTCTAACTTGGGACCATCGTATTTTTCCTTAATTCACCCTTTTTTTTTGCTTTTAGTGGGAATTACTCAAACTGACGCTGCCGGGGTTGTTCCCGTCTGTAGAAGGATGGAGGAACCTCCTCTGGGAGCAGTTTTGGGAGCCCCCAGCTCTTCCTGCACCTTTCCATGCGGGAAAAGGGGATGTGGGACAATATTATCCCACCCAATTCCAAGCCCAAGGCCGGCCAGAAGTGGGGTTTAACCTATCCCCAGCCTTGCCTTGCCTCGGGATAACGCTAGTGCTAAATAGCACCGAACTAATTTAATTTTCCGCCTTGATTTTTATGAGCGACAATTAAGAGAGAAAAAAAACCCCCAAAGCCAAGCAGAAGGTAACGAGAGCCCCTGGAAGGCCGGGGCTGGGGCTGGGGCTGGGATGGGGCAGCTTTTATCTGCCATCTGATAGCGGCGGCTTTGTCGCATTCAGAGTTTGCCAAGAGAGGCTTCGCTGCGAAGGGCCCGGCGTTATCAGAGGCAGCAATATCCTGCTGCTGTCAGGTGGAATAAATGAGTTACACGGGCTGCGGGCTCAGCCGGGACGGGGTGACCCCGGGGCTGAGGGGACGGCGATTAAAGGGGACACGGGACTGAAGGTGTCCCCGTATTTCTTGCATAACTGGGGGCTGTGTCCCTGTTAATCAGCTTGGGCAACAGGAATGGGGTGGAATTTGGATTGTCTGGCAGCAGAGTGGGGTGAAAAACTCTCCTTGCAAACATCTGAGTGATTTGTCTGGAAAATTTTGCTTGGGAGACACTCCTGGCACAGTTTTCTCCCCTTGACCCATTGTGGTGGTTTGGCTTTGAGCCATCCTGCCAAAAACCAATTTTGGTCGCACCTGGGGAGCCTTTCCCAGAGGATCTCCCCGGTGCTTTTCCCACCTGGAACCCCCAGCCTGGGACTGCACAAATCCAGGCTGGAAGTGACGGTGGAGCCTGGGCAGCGCTGCTGGGACCCCAAACTGGAATTGCGGTGGTTCCAACTGGGGAGGATCCACAGGGAGCACCAATCCCCCAGCTGGGGGAACCGGGGTCACAGCCCAGGTGTCCAGGTGGGCTGGACAGGAATTCCCGAGGAACGGATGGAATTCCTGCAGCTGGGCACTCATGGAACGTGCCTGACACCGAGGGGAGCAGCGCTGGCCGGGTCTGGAGCCCGGGGAAGGGCAGGACTGGGATTCCTCCCGCTGCATCCCGAGCTGTTCACGCTGCTGGTCTGGATCTGGGAATTGTCTGCTCCCGGGATCCATTTTCCTGATGTTGTTACGGTCAGGGAGGTGATTAGCCTGGTAATTAGCCCGGTAATTAGCACAGTGCCGGGCTTCACTAGCCAGGAGCCTGGGATGTTTCCACCTGAACCGAAGGATCCTCCGGGATGGTGATTAATTAATCCCTCACACCTTTTTAGGTTGCGATTGGCTGTGTCAGCACCAGGAGAAGAAATCCAGGAGCAGAGCAGGATGAGAAATCACCCGAGGGGATGAGAACCGAGCTGTGCCCGAGGGGCTGCGCTCCCGGGAGCCTCAACACCTCCCGGGGCTTGGAATTGTCTGGAGGGAGGATTTGGGATGCTCATTTCACCACCACAGCCCTGCCTGGGCTCGGCATCGCTCCCTGCTCCGGCTTTCCTTCCAAAAAGGAAAATAATCTTTTATTTTTCTCCCCCTCAGGGATACGGACACCACGAAACCTCAAACCAGGAACGCGGCCGCCGGTCCCTTTGTGCTGTCGGTGGCACCGGGAACTCCGTCCTGCTCCTGGACCCGCAGGATCGCTCGTTAATTAATGTCCGTGCTTCGCTCATTAATTAATGTCCGTGCTTTTCCTTCCAGGCCTCGGGATCAGCCGGGCTGCTGCGCTCAGGGGCAAAGCCACAGCGCTCCCGGAGCGAGGGAAGGGACGAGAAGGAGCAGGAGAGACAGAACAGCGATGGAGAGCCGGGAGAGGGGATAATCCTCGCGGGTGCGTGGTGCGATTTCTCCGGGGGGTTCGCGGGGTCACCAAAGAAACGCTGTGGAAAGGAGGGAACCGTGAAATGAAATCGGGAAAAGGGGATGTTCGGGAGAACAACCGCGGGGGTGTCGGGACAGCGGGAATGGAGCCTCGGGAAGGTGTGGGATCCCAGCATCTCCCCCGCTGCCGGCAGCGCCCGGCAGCGAAGGGTGGGATCGGAGCCTCCAGGAGGGAGCAGAGCAGGAAAATCCCCGGGATGGGCTCGGGGCAGGGCTCGGGGCAGCCCCTGGATTTGGGCTCCTCGCCGCCGCGTTTCCAGCGGGTTCCGCCCGGCCCTGCAGCGGAGCAGCCCCGGCTCCGCGCCCCCTGCTCGGCCGGCTAAGGTTTCACGGGGGAAGTTGTCCTGCCCCATTTCCTGAGCGCGATATTCCAGCGGCGAGCGGGGATTCCAGCGGAGGAAGGGACATGAAATTCAATCGGCTTTATTGGATTCTGGGCCAGCGAGGGGGCAGAGCGGCAGCAGCCCTGTCCTCTGCTCCTCTCCTCATTTTCTGCTCTTTTCCAGTGCCCGGGGAGGAGATTTCACAGCAGAAAAGTGGCGGTCCTAAAAAACCACGGAGTGATGGAAATTTTTTTTGTTCTAATTGACAGGTTTCCCTGAGCAGGAGCTGTTGTCTCAGTCTCAGGCAGATCCGTGGATTTGTTAATGACCAATTTGGGATTCAAAATTGTGATTTTTAACGCATTTGGTTACAGGAAAGGGAATCCCATCCTTCCAGAGGGAGTGGGGTGAGAGGGGGATCAGAGTAAGTGAGGAAGGAAAACGTGGAATTTTGCAGGAAAAGGGAATCCCATCCCTCCAAAGGGTGTTTGGGAATTGGGGAGAGGCAGTGGGGTGAGAGGCTGCTGGGGCTGGACAAAGCAGTGAAATGGGGAAGGAAAATGGGGAGTTTTGCCAATTTCCAGTGTTTTTTGGGAATCCAAGGAGTGTCCTGGGCCTGGCTCTGCTCAGCTCCCACTCCCTGTGGGCAGGGAAGAGCCTCCCCCAGCTCCTCTGTGAAAATCAAAAATTTGGGAATTTTTAGGAAACTGGAAATGATGAGGGAAAAAAAACTTAAAAAAAATGTCTTCATTTCACGGCAGTGCCTCAAAAAGTTGATTCTTTTTCTTCCCCTTGCTGGCCAGGGCTGATGGGAACGCACCGAAGGGCACCAGGGCTCTGCATTTCCACGCGTGAGGGCTCCTGCCCTGCCAGGCGCTGCCCGTGCCAGCTCTCCCCTCCCGAATTCCCAGTTTTCGGTTCATTTAAATCGCTGCTGACCCAGTGGTGCCGACAAAGCCGGGCTCTCCCAGCCCTGCTGCTCTCATCCTGCGCACTCAGCTGTGACCTGCGATATTAAACCTGGCTCGGCGGGGAGCAGGGGGGGCTCATCCCGCTTTAATTCAGATGAAATCAAACCCGAGATGATTTTTTTTTTTTAATAAATCCTTTTTCTGGCTGTAACAAAGGCAGGAGAGCAGGGATGTTTTTGGACAAGCCTGAAAACCCCACAAGGCTTGAAAACCCCCAGAATTCACCTTCCAGGCTGTGAGAGCAGCTGCAGGTGCCAGGGCGAACACCACAGAGCACCCCAAAACTGCTGGAAAATAAATTGAGAGTTGTGATTTTGGGATGGAGCTGCAGCAGCCTGGATTCGGGATGCTGCGAGAGGGAACAAAACCCAGCAAATTAAAACCAGAGAGCCCTTTCCCCCTTCCTCTCCGGGTGCGAGGAATGCACAATTCCAGTCGTTATTTCCGAGGGCTGTGATATCTCCAGAGCCACCCCCTGGGTTCTGATCCCAGCAATGACACCGCGGAGGGACCCTCCGGGCTGGCAGGGAGGGACTCCGAGCTGTGGGGGGAGCAGAGGAAGAGGAGGGAGGGATGAAGGGAGGGAGGGATGAAGGTCACTCTCCTCACCTTCCTCGCCTCCCGCTGCCCCGGCGAGGCCGCAGACCCCGCGTGAGCACCCGGCCCGGGGTTTTTGGAGTCATTATCACACCCGGCTGCGAAAGGTTAGGGAGGAAGGAGCTTTTCGGAAGTCTGTCCCTGCTAATTGACGGTGAGGGGCGGAAGGAAGGATGGAGGAAGGAGAAGAAAAGGCCCCCGCGCCGTCTGCGGCCCCGCGCCGTGCAGGGCCGGGGCTGGAGCGGAGCAGGGCAGGAGGGAAATCAGAGCCAGCAGGAGCGGGGGCTCCTTCCAGCCTCTCAGGAAAGGTTTTGCAGCATCCATCTCACACTCATCCATCCCTCGTGTGCCTCAGCCCGGCCTTTAGAGCTTCTCATCCCTCCTGATGATGGAATATTTTTGTTCTAATTTACAGATTTTCCTGAGCTGTTGTGTCAGACTCAGGCAGATCTGTGGCTCTCCATGGATTTGTTAATGACTAATTTGGGATCAAAACCTGTGATTTTTAATGCTGGCACCCTCAGGATCTGCCTGAGTCTGAGACTCCCAGGAGCAGCTGGGAATGGTGTCCTCGGAGCCAGGAGGGAGCTCTGGAATCCCGGCTGGGCTCGAGCACGGCCAGGATGCGCTGCAGGCTCAGCACAGGGGGAACCCAGCCCAGCCCTGGCCCTCGATGACCCCGGGTGGAAGAGGAGCAGGTGGGGACAGAGATTCCCACCAATTCTCCTCCCTTCGGCCCCGCTGTTCCTGTACCCTGCGCCCGGCCGTGATTCCCGGGAAAAGCTCAGCGCCGGCTGCTCCGGAGGGGCTGCAGAGGAGATTCCTCCTGGGATGCTCTTCTCCCCAGGGAGCTGCCGGAGGGAGGGAAGTCCCTGCTGGGGCTGGGAGCTCCCCAGGGGAGGAGGTGCCCAGAAAGGAGCAGCAGCTGCAGAATTCGCCTCTCCTGGGCTGGGTGAGCCTGGAGCAGCTCAGGGTGACAGAACAGGGATGAACCCACCCCGGTGTCCCTGCAGCCCCGACCGAGTGTCCCTGAACAGAACACGGGGAAATTCCAGGTTCTCCAAAGCAGCAACCAGACAATTCCTGCCCTTCCCCAGCCTCTCCTTCGCCCCTCGCTCCGGCTTCCCAATCCAGGAGAAAACACTGAAGGAAGAGCTGAGCTGCTCTGCTGGGGAGCGACTCCTTCGTCAGCTCTAACGAGCGGTGCAGCCTCAGCCAGGAATCCTCACCGCTGGTACATCGTGAAAGGAAATAAAACCCCAAATGACGTCTGGGGCCGGCAGGATTTGCCCAGCTCACCTGGCTAAAACTGGGAATGCTCCCTGAGCCATCGGGAACAGCCTGAGCCTGCAGCCCGGTCGCCTCCTAACCACCAGACGACCCACCCTGCGTGAGCAAACGGAATAAAATCTGAAAGAAAACAAAAATCCGGGCTTGAAAAATGTGCCCCGCGCGGAGAGCCCGGGCGCTCAGCGCCGAGAGAAAGGATGCAGTCCAACCTTCTACTTCCAGGCAAACATTTCAGAATGGACTTATAATGTGGCCTTTCATTTGCGTTTTACACGAAGGTTTCGCTCGAGCTTGTAATGAAGATGGAAAAACCCGAGGTTGCCACGGCTGCTGGCGCTCTGCCCGACGTGCTCCGATCTTTTTCCCCTCATAAAGGAGGTTCCAAAACCCCCCCGAGAGAAAGGGACGAGTTAAAGGCCCCATAAACGGCTGTAGGACCGAGAATAGGATTTCACGTAAAGCAAGTTGCACATTGTGGACAGGTAATTAGGAACATCACGGACAGGTAATTAGGAACATCATGGACAGGTAATTATGAACATCACAGACAGGTAATTATGTTCGGTTTTTTCTCCTTGCCAATTAGGCCCGGAGTGCTGCTCGGGACAGCCCTCCTGGTAATGAGTAGGAAAATTCCCGCGGTAAGAAATTGGTGGGGGGCAAATCCCTCAGGGAATGTTCTCCTGCTGGCTGGGAATGCTCCTCCCTCGCCACGGAGGAGGGAACTCGGATTGCTGGGATGCCCTGGAGCCTTCAGCTCCGTGCCCCTCCTGGGTGGGATCCCAGCTGTGCCAGGGGCTGCCCAGCTCCTGTTCCAGCAGAATTCGGGATGGCTCAGGGTCCTGGTGCCAAGCAGAGGAGGGTTTGAGCTGAATCCTGGCCTGGAGAGGGGTTTGGGCAGAGAATTTATGGGCTGGGACAGGAGATGAGCTGCTCCGAGCCTGGACAGACACCTTGGGGTGAGGGGATCTTTGGGGTCTCTCCCAGCCAAACCAAGCCAGGATGATTTGATGATGATGATAATTTAATGATAATGATTTGATGGTTATCATCATGATGATAATTTGATGATGATGATGATGATTTGATGATTAATTTGATGATGATCGGATGAAGATCTCCCAGGCAGGAAGCAGCTGGAAGGAGGAGAAGAGGCCGCCTGGAGTCACCTCCTGACTCTGCAGCGCCCTGGCCAAGCCAGGAGATCTGGATCCACCAATTCCCTGATTCAGCTTCCCCTTCCCGACATCCTCGTCCTTCACCCACATCAACAGAGGGGCTCTGGCCATTCCCATGTCCCTTCCAGGGTGGATTTCCCGCTGCTTCCTCAATCCAGGGCCTTTTGTAGCTTTTCCCTCGCAATTTCCCTGGAGATCTTGGTGGGACACGTTTTTTTCCAGGCAGAATTTGAGGTTTCCTCAGAGGAGCCTGAGCCTGCTGGAATTTTGGGGACGGATGAGCAGCGGGAGCACCCAGAAATCACCAGGAATTGTTCAAAAGCGGGAGCCAGCGTCCGGAGAAGCGGTAAATCCCTGGATTGATCCCGGGACAGGAGGGCAGCGCCGATGCTCCGGTTCTCTCCGGGCTTTCGGGGATCCTGTGCAGCAGGAGCTCCGTGGCTGCTCCGGGCGGTGGCGCAGAGCCAGCCCTGGCCGTTCCCACCATGTGGTTCTGATTTGGGAATGTCCCGATCTCAAAATCTTTCATCTTCTCACACCTCGGGGTTTTTTTGTTTTGGTTTGGTTTCGGGGAAGGCCGAGCCGCGTGCACGGGATAATGGTTAAAGAGCAGCACAGACAGTTTAGAACAAAAAAAAAACTAAAAGAAGAAAGAGAAAGTAAAATTATTTCTTAAAAAAACCCTGCCGGTGCTTTTCTGCTCTCAAAGAGATTCAGGGATGCTTTCGTTTGTCTCACCTCCAAAATCCCTGATGACAATCCTGGGATTTAGTGATGAAAAAGATCCTGATAGATCCCTCCAGATGACAAAAAATTGAATATTTTAAGGCTGAAGAAGTTGTGTTCCCAGAGATTCAAATCCAGTCCCGTTCTGGTGTAAACTGGAAGGACTGGGTGCAGGATCAGCAGGGCAGGAAGGTTTTCCTGGGATTTGGGGAGGTCCCTGGATGTCCCTGGGATTTGGGGAGGTCCCTGGAGGTCCCTGGGATTTGGGGAGGTCCCTGGAGGTCCCTGGGATTTGGGGAGGTCCCTGGATGTCCCCTGGGATTTGGGGAGGTCCCTGGATGTCCCTGGGATTTGGGGAGGTCCCTGGAGGTCCCCTGGGATTTGGGAAGGTCACCTGATCTCTCCTGGGTTTTGGGAAGGTCCCTGGATGTCCCCTGGGATTTGGGAAGGTCACCTGATGTTCCCTGGGATTTGGGAAGGTCCCTGGGCCCCTCGTGGAGTTTGGGAAGGTCCCTGGGTCTCCGGAGCAGAGCTGGGTTTAACTCCAGGAGTGTCGGAGCGATGGGATCAGCACCATCCGGGAGCATTCCCGAGGGCCCTGGGGCTCTGTCCTGCTGCTGCCTGGGATGCTGAGAGGGATAAATCACGGGATGGGATGGGGTGGGGTGGAAGGGACCTTAAACTCCTCCCGTTCCACAGGGACACCTCCAGGCTTCTCCAAGCCCCGTCCAACCTGGCCTTGGGCACTTCAGGGATGGGGCAGCCACGGCTTCTCCGGGCAAACTGTGCCAGGGCCTCGCCGCCCTCCCAGGGAAGGATTTCCTGCTAATTGCCAATCAAAACCTGCCTTGTTTAATTTACAGCCTCAGAGATGTTGTAGCTGAGGTGTGGATGCAGCAGCCAGGGCGGAACCCTGGAATTGTGGAACAGTTTGGGTTGGAAGAAACCTTTGGATCATAAATCCCAACTCTCCTGCAGCGAGCAGGGGCATCCTCAGCTCAGCCTGGTCCCGGGAGCTCTGGGCCAGCAGGAACGGGGTGGGAGGAAGGAGCTCTGTCCCTGTTCCTGCCTGACACGGGACTGGGGCTGCTCCCACTCCCTCCTTCCCATTCCTTGGAGCAGGAGGCTTCTCCGGTCTCGCTGTGCACCAGGAGTTCAGGGAACGGAGCAGGGGAGGATGAGAACCAGATGATGAAGGTCACAGGGGCTCAGTTCTCATTGCAGCCTCCAGCCCCAGAGCTTCCACAGAGAGGGAAAAGCACCAAAATCCCACTTTTTCCCCCCAGGAAAGGAGCTGAGTGAGCAGCAGATCCCTGGGAATGTGGGATAACCCAGCTGGGAGAGCCCCACTGACCCAGGGGTGCTGGGCTGCTCTGGAGGTTTTACTGGGAGCACTGGGTTGGCCTGGGAAAGGTTTTGGGATTCCTTGCTGAGATTGACAGGGATGGGACTCACAGCAAACCCAGAGGGTCCTGGCAGGAGATTTTGGGGTGCCAGAGGAAGGGACCAGGGCACAGCTCCCGGGGGGTCCTGGCAGGAGATTTTGGGACACCGAAGGAAAGGACGGGGCACAGCTCCCGGGGGGTCCTGGCAGGAGATTTTGGGACACCGAAGGAAGGCACTGGGGCACAGCTCCCCGGGGACACCGGGATTTCAGCAGGAGCAGGAGAGCCTCGTGCTTCCCTCCCAGCCCAGGACATTCACGATTCCATGAGTTTGTTGCTGTCTCCACCATCGGGGCTCTCCTCTCCTCTCCCAGGGGCACAAGTGGCCGTGCCCATGAATTTGTGCCGACCCGAGGGTGCTTTTTGCCCCGATTCCCGGGCCTGGCACGCCACCTACCCTTTGGCATTCCCGGGCAACGCGGTCGCTCCTTCTCGGGTGGCTCAGCCCGCGCGGTTCCCGCGGATCAGCTGGATGCGGATGCCCGCCCAGCCTCGGCTTTCACTTGGATTCGTTTGTTTTCCTTTTCTTTTCAACTTTATTTTCCTCTCCTCTGCAGTTCATTAGCATCTTCCCTTCCCTCGCTTGCTTTCTCTCCCCCCCTCCCCGGCTTTCTGCTGGACCCCAGAAGTATTTCACCGTGGGCTGCCAAACGATTTCTATCTCGCTGAAAAAGAACTTGCTATTTCCTGAAAACCTACCGCTGTTTGCTCTGCCTCTGTCCCCCCCGGAACCCTCTCGGAGCGCTGAAACCCATCCAGGTAACTGGAGAGGAAGGCAGCGCAAACAAAGGGATTCTGCTTGGCAGCGGCGCATCCCGAAGGGCAGCCGGGTTTGGGAATTGTCTCTGCCCGGCTCTGGCTTTGAAATTCTCCCCCAGTGCCAGATTTCTGCGGGGCAGCGGTGACAAAAGGAGAGGCTCTGGAGTTTTCCACTCGTGTGAGGTTTTTGTTGGGGTTTCAGGCGTTGGTTGGGACAAAACCCCGGGGTCAGCGCAGCTTGATGTGATTTCCCTGCCAGTTGTGGGGGTGCCTTTAACCCATCCCACCCACCCAGCACCCCATAAAACCCCAAAATCAATGGCCAGGGCTGCCAACCCCACAAAAATCCCAATTTAACCATTTCCCCGTGTCCCAGGAGCTGGGATGGCACCAACCTCCCCTGCCTGCTGCTCCCAAAGCGCCCCCAGTGTCACCAGGGTAAGATTTACAATTTATTTTCCACGGGGTGAATTTATGAACCAGAGCAAAAAAAAAAAAAAAAAAGAAAAAAAGAAAAAAAAGAATTGGAATATTCCCTTAACGAGGCGATTCTTTTATTGGGCTGATTTTCAAGTGCCTTTTACCTTTCAGCACAGGGGAAGTGGGGCTTTTAAGGAGTTTATTTCTTTACGGTGCCTTCATTTCCGAAGGCTTCGCTGGGCTCCGGGCTCGATTTCTGTTTGGTTTGGGACTCGGAGAAGCGAGCCTTTGAACGGGGCGCTGGTGGGATTAGGGAGCTCTGTTTGTCCGCCGGGTTTTGGGGTTGCGTAACTCACAAATACCCCGCAGCATCCAAGGAAATGGATGAACTTGGGGGGTTTTTTTCTGCGCCCCTTCCTCCTCCCCGTCCTCGCTGTGATTTTTTATGGTCCGTGATTGGAAGCAAAAGGTCTGAAAGAGAGAGAGGAAATCAAGCCCGTCAATAAATGCTAAAAATATTTAGTGTGGCAGCCCCTGTATTTTCTTTTTTGTGAAACGCTGATTAATATTCAGTGGTTGAAGGTTAATACCCCATTCATTTTATTCCCTTTACATCCTCTGCACAGCAGTCGCCGCTCCAATTTCGACTCCTAATTCATGCAAATCTGGTTCCAATCAGGATATTAGGAACTCACTGCATAAGCAGGAGGGGAGTTAAAGAAAAATAAAAAAAACAAACCCAAAAAAGCAGGAGAAATCACCCAGTGGTTCAATTTATCTTTGGGGACGAGTCCAACGCACACGGGGACACCCCAAATCCGCAGCCCCGTCATTGCAGGGTGTTTGTTGTGCATTTCTCTCCTTCCAGATGCAGCGGGAGCGTCCATGGAGGAGTTTTTGGCAGCCTTGGCCACGAGTTTGTGTTTGGATCCGGCGGCAGCAGCCTCCGGCCTGGCTCACGGAGGAGCTGGATGGCAACAAAGCCTCAGGCTGAGCTTAAACCCCAGCTCAGAGCGGGGCCCGGGTGAGCCCAGCTCAGGTGGGGTTACAAAGCCCAGCTCGGTGCACAAATAATGCAGGAAAAATGAGTTTTGTTTATATTTGTTTCCTTTTTCCCTTTTTTGTTTTTTTTTTTTTTTAATGTGAGTGCAAAACACTTCCCAGCAGCTCAGTGACCATTCCCAGCCCCTGGAATTGCCTGTGGATCCCGGGTTTTCCACCCTTTTTGGCGGTTCTGTGGAGTCCTGGCTGTGGGATCTGGGGTCCTGCAGGGAGAATCCCGGTGATCCCAGCACCAGGAACGCCTGTCCAGGATCCAGCTGCTCCCCCTTCCTCCTGAGCGGGATCCAGCTGCTCTCCCTTCTTCCTGTCCAGGATCCAGCTGCTCCCCCTTCCTCCCGGGAGAGATCGAGCTCCTCTCCCTTCCTCCTGAGCAGGATCCAGCTGCTCTCCTTCCTCCCCAGAGTGATCCAGCTGCTCTCCCAGGATCCAGCTGCTCTCCCTCCCTCCTGAGTGGGATCCAGCTGCTCTCCTGGGATCCAGCTGCTCTCCCTCCCTCCTGGGCAGGATCCAGCTGCTCTCCCTCCCTCCTGAGCGGGATCCAGCTGCTCTCCCAGGGTCCAGCTGCTCTCCCGGGATCCAGGTGCTCTCCCGGGATCC
>VYZT01000175.1:6869-26641 GCA_013400735.1 Pomatostomus ruficeps
AGGGGGGAGCAGGGGGGATGTTTTAGATGCAGGCAGTGGATGCAGCCTGGGGGAGAGGGGAACAAATTTGTTCCTCCTTATAATAAATACAGGGTTTTATTCCTGTATGATAAACGGCAGCTCCAGTTCTGTATTAAGATTACTTAAAATTCTTCAGTTAATGAAACAGGAATGGCAACTCTAAAAAGAGCTCTCAGAAGCATATGTTTTAATGCATGTGCAGTTATGGATGAAATTTGATTAGTTTAACTCGAGGTTGTCTGTTAGAGATTAATTGACTGGTGCATATCCCAGGAAGCGCATGGGAAAACTCTCTGCTGCACAAACGTGTTACCAACTTGTGGCTAACCTTTACCCCAATTTCTGTAAAAATCATTTTACAGAACTCATGGCAGGAATCTGGTCTACTAACTTTTGTTCCTCTCCTTCTTCTCTTTTTTTTTTCCCTTTCTTTGCAGAAGGAGGTAGAGGAGAGCTCCAGGTTGTACATGCTGTCCCTTGTAACCAGCGTCTCTTTCTGAAACCCCTGTGTGTGCATGACTCTTCCTCCTTGTAGCCAGTTGCTCCTGCTGAGACACTGAGATTCAGTTTAGCATGTCATGGTTGTCTGAGGCATTGTTAACACTGTGGATGAGTTAAGAGTCTGTTCAGTGCCTATGACCTTGTATAAAGAGGAAAACATGAATGCTTGAAGTGATCTCCTTCCTTCAGTGCTCTCTGGGGTGTGTGTGATGTGCACAGGCACTGCGTTAGCAGAGGACAAACTGTTCATCTTGTCTTTTCCAGTCTTCCTCTTTATGAATCTTGTTTAAATCAAGTATTTCCTAATTTTTCTGCAGTTATATTATTTCATTTCATCTCTGTCTGGCTTGTCTACTTTCATTAATTAAAGTCAAAAGTATGTTTATGGGCTGTAATAGTGAGGTTAATCAAGACTGGGTGCTGAAAGTTGTCTGCTGTAGGTCCCATGCCTTTTTAGGTAGTCACTTTGCTTTGAGCAGGGCCCTGTGCCCCATGGGAAGGGCAGAACCTTTTCCTTAATACGTACAGTTATTGTCTTTCTGCTCATGGACTGGCTGCCTCTCTGCCCATTATCCTGTGAGCAACAGGTATCTCTTTCCTCCTAGGAGGATCTGCAGAATTGTTTTGTTGACTGCTGTGGTCTTTGTCAACATTTGTGTTAGCAACTGTACCTCACATAGAGAAATTACTGGCTTTTGGATCCTCAGCTGTTTTATTTTCATGACTTTGTGCTGTGTGCATTCAATGCCTGCTGTGCTTCCCCCTCTCCCATAGTTGTATGAATGAGGCTAAACTGGCTTCCAGGAGAAGCTGAACCTTGCACGAGTTTTGGGCCTCCATGCAGATGTCATCCCTTGAATTTGCATTTCTAAGCTTTATTGGTTCATGTATCAGCAGTTTTGTTTCCTTCTTACTGGTAAATATTTGTCCTTTAATACTTGTTCAGGAATGCAGAGATACCTGGTGTCAAATATCAATGCTAAGTTCAGTCCAATTTTGGCTTCAGTGCAAAACCACTGTAACCTCCTTTAAACTGCTCATCTGGCAGCTGGAAAGGTGGTACTGGATGATAGCTCAGTTGGAAGGAGCTTCCTTTGGGGCTCTTCAGTGCTTAATTGAACAGATGCTGTTGCAGAATACAGAATGAATTTAAAATAATCCCTTGACTTGTTGCAGCTTTGGATTCCATGTAAAATATAGCATACTTGAGTGAATGAAGACATCGAACCACAAGACTGACTTTTTTAATTGGAAAGATTTAGTTCAGTCTGACTCTGTTAATGCCACTGAAGAAATGCTCTAATTAGGCATGACCAAAGTTTAATTTAGTCAGTGAAACAGTTGCTCCTTGTTTTAGCCTGATTCAGATTAACTTATATTTAACTGAGGGTTTTGAGTTTTAATAATAAAACATGGTATTTGAAAACAAGTTAGGATGATTTTCAAAACAAATAAGAAGTCATTATTGATTTTTTTATCTCTTTAAATAAAGCAGCGTAAAGCAGATTTACATGTTTTACATCTGTTTTATATTTTAAGAGGATAATGTGCTAGACACAGTACTTAAATGTGATAGAAAATTACATTGTTAGGATGCTTTTTATGTGGAGAGCTAGATTTATATGGAGGGCTAACACGTCTGGGTGTTCTTCCTTTCCTTTGTGCTGCTCCAGACCTTATGATTTCTTACTTTATTTCTTTTTATGCCCCTCTCTCCAGTTTAAGACATTTCACTTCTACAAAAGGGCATAATTGTTTGTTCTGTCCTTTGAAGTAATGTCTTGTGTATGAGACAACTTGCAAAATTGAAAAATTGCGGCTTTGTTAAATAACTTCTGAAATTACTTGTAAGGCCAGCTGCTGCTTTTCCTGAGTAAGCAAAACTCCTGTTGTTTCCTTTTTAGTCTTCACCAAACATTACCTTCCCTATGACTGAATACTTTGCCTTAAGTGACCATAGCTTTTGCCTTGTTTAATGCAGGGCCTTAAATTTATGCTGCTCTGTCACTGGCATTGATCTGCTAACTGGTTCTTGGTTGATAAGAAACTTTAATTATTTGGAGAAGACCTTTCAGCAACTGGTTACGGAGTGCTTTACTGTGAGTGAATATGCTGCAGTACTAGGGGTGACAAACGCTTCCCCATTTGTTGGACAGTAGGTATAAATATGTCATCCACCTGCATTAGAAATAAAAAATAAAATCAGGATGTGATGGCCTGTTTTATTTACATGTTTGTTTCTCCCTCGTTTCAGTGCTTCCTAATGTGCTTACTGGAGATTAAAAAAAAAAATTAAAATTCAGATTCAGCCTGGTGTGGCTGCTTTCAAGGAAAGCTCAAGTGACAGAGCTGTGCAGAGAAGGCCATAAGCCAGCAAAAGACTTTTCTGTGACAATGCAGCATGTGACTGACAGGGTGTTAAATGTGTCTGCTTTCCCTTTGCCCTCCCATTTGTCCCCGGGAGGGACAGTGCTAAAAACTCTCTCAGTTATTCCAGTGCTCTTCTCACCTGCCTGTTGTTTCTGCTGCTCGCCCAGAGTCTGACAGGGTCAGGCTGCTGCCATGGGATGAACTGGAGCCGACGCATGGCTGGTGCCAAGTCCCAGGGCAGCTGCTGGAGCCCTACTGTGTCCTGGCACAAGTGCTGCCTTTGACGGGTTGGAAACTCCCCACCTGCAGCAAACCCATCTGGAGGGACAATATTGCTGTTTGCTTTATTTAAATGAGGAGAATTATGTGAAGAGTTCCTACTCCCACCAGGGGTGCAAACTGTGGATTACTTTGTTTATCTGGCACTTGTGGAGGTGTCTCAACCCTCTGCCAGCACTTTCAACTATTACAGCCTCTGGTTATTTGACTGCATATGTCAGCGCAGGAAGGGACTGCAGAGGACTTCTTGGTGGCTGTGTAAGATGACACCATTTCCTTGTATATAAACTTCCCAGTTTCCTTCTCTAGAAATGAAGTTTGTTGTCTGCTTCTCCTTTTGAAAGGCTTCTACCAAACTGCCATGGTGAGACACCTTTGAATTTTCATCCTCTGTTGAGCTGCAGTTTTTCTCCCATTCACTTGCCTATTGAACAAACACAAGAAAAAGTTCTTTTTGCTAGAGTAAGCAAGATGCTTTGTCGTTCTCCTATAGTATTGTGTTTACATCCTCCAGCTGCTTTTGCCATTTTCCTTTGTGATTTCTTTTTTAACTTTGATACAGAATAAATAGATTTCATATGCTTTTCTGAAGGAATCTTGCCAACACAGTACAAAGGTATTGATGCTTTTACTTCTGTGGAGACATTTCATTGGACATACTCTCTGGATTATGTCCTCTTCCTACCTGGCTGTTTCATAGAGGTTTATGGTCAGTGTGATGACTAGAACTCAAACCCGTTGTCCCATGCTTTTCTCCACTGAGGAACAGCTCGTGCAGTCAAATTCATGGCAGCCGTTGGGGCTCTGACTTTGCCATTTTTTTCCATGTTTAATCCTCCATTGTTGCAGTATTTACTGCCATTATTTCTTTCTACTGGGCCTATGAGTTCGGTATAATTCTCCTGGGTTTGTAATTTCCAGATTTTATCAGCCAATCCTACTTACTCCCACTAGCTTCCTTATTGCATTGTCCATGGCTGGCTCAGTTACAGTTACTTGTTTATCCACCTGAAAGCTCCTTCCTCCTCCTCAGTTTACCCAGCCTTGTTAATGTCACATGACACTGCATCAAAAGGTGTTTCTTTTTAAATGAAAATTCTATTCATCATTCATTTTATGGTTAGAGAAAAACAGTTGCTTTGTGAAACAAACCCAGAATGTTTGTAAAATTGGTGTGCCTCTGTTATATTTTTCCTGTTTCTCAATAGCCTCCTTAATTCTTTCCTTCTTGTTTGCTCAGAACCCTTTCAAGCTGTTGAAGCCCATCATGGTCCTACACTAAGCTGGATCACATTTCCCTCCTCCACACACACATGCTTTAGCTGTGGGTACTGCATTGGCTCTTCTGCAGTCTCAAGGCATCAGCCTTTGTTTGATGGATGTCAGGTGCTGGTTCTTTTGGCATTTTCTCAGGCAGAAGGCTGCCAGGAGCAAATCAGCTCTGTACCATGCTTTCAGCAGGTGGTAAGTCCTGCTTTCACACAGCCATCACCAGCTTTGGCCCTGCATCAGTATTACCACTTACTGAAAGTCCTTTATTTTCTTTTGTGCTGTTATACCCAGATCATTTTTAATCTTGACCCTAGGGGAGCTCTGCCTCTTGTTTTCTTTTTACTTGCATGTCAGGAAAACTTGGTAAAAATAAATTATACTTTTGCTCACTTACTTTAATTATCTGAAACTCCTGGCAAACTTACTTTGCACATCACAAATCTGGGACATGATGGAGGTTTGTTTCCTGATCATATTTTCTGCCCTCCCCATGTCCATGTTCCTGACTGTTCTCTGTTGACTCATGGTTGCCTGTAAAAAATTGCTCAGCTAGGTAACAGCTTTCCTTGCATCTTCACCCCTCAATGTCTCCCAGATTCTTGATGCTCTTGTGGTCTCCAGTCTGCACTGAACACACTGTTTTCTAGTCTGTTAATGTTTCAAATATCGGTCACTTATATTTGGTTTCTTGAGTAAAATGACTGACAACTTGTTTGTTATACTAACTCCTTTTGCCAGCCAGTGTTGCCACATTTGTGTTTGTCATTCTCTGTCATTCAGCACAGCTGAACCATCAATGCCAAGCTCAGTCCAGTATGAAACCTTTGTCCATTTTAGTGTTGCTTTCTAACCACAGCTCTTCCAAGTGTTCAGATGCAAAGGTAGAGATGTCCTCCCATATGTGGTCAGAAGGATCTGGTTGCATTTGCTTTATGAAATTTCTCTTGACCAGCAGTTGGTTCAGATCCCTCTGGAGGAAATGCAAGTTTCAGGCTCAGGGTTTTGGAAGCACAGCTTAGTGGAGCCTGGTGTGCTGCTGCAGCTGTGAGGAAATGTGCATGGTACTGGACTGTGGGTCTGAGCCACTTCCTGCTCTGCAGGCCTGTCTGATCATGTCCATTCAATTATGGATAACATCATGTTGTTCAATCTGTTTAAATATAAAATAATAAACATTGCTAATATGTAGTCTTTAAATCTGCGTATCCCTGAAGCTGTATGACTCAAAACCACAAAGTTTGGACTTTTGCTTCTGTTCAAGTTGATACCTCAAAGAGAACTCCTTTTCCTTGGTTATTTCTGCTCATCTTGGGAGTCTTTGTCACCTGTGAACAACCTGGGCTTGCACAGCTCACCCAAAGCACAGGTTAGAAAAAAAAAAGAAAATAAAAAAGAACTATATTTTGGAACTGTGTTCTTTTATGTTGCATAGAGATGGATCTTATTTCCTGACTCAAGCTCCTTTACTCTGTTGACTGTCAGGTTGTGAGTCCCATGGCTGGAAATACTTCCTGTTTCACTGTGTGCAAGTTTCAGCCTCCTGATTCTCTTGGCAGATGTGATCATCTGAGCTTGGAGTTTTAGCTATTAGCATCCTGACTTGCTTAGTCTTGTGTGAAAGCAGCATTTCTTTCAGGGAGTGCAGGAGAATATGTGACCTATGAGCTGAAACAAAGAGGTTTCCAGTTACAGGTAACCATTTTCCCCTTATCCAGAACCTTTTGTTTCTTGCAGATACATTGCAAGTGTTCAAGTACTTATCACTTCTGATCAGTCCACTGAAGATCTGCAAAGAAACAACATCACTCATAAATGCACTCCTAATATGAACATAAGAACATGGTTTGAATTCATAAATACGAATCCCCACATTTGCAGTCTGTGGTGTTTTCCATCACGCTGTGGCATCCCAGTTGACCTGGAGGTGGTGGCCCTTGTTTCACGCCTAATGGAAATTAAATACTTTCATATAAATGAGTGAAGCTGTAGTGGGACCTCTCTGCTTAGGGGACTAAAGAGTCTTTGCATTTGGGCACGAGCAAAGCTCCCAAGTGTTCATACAGAGGTTCATGTTAGTCTGTCATTTGTGCATTTCGTATAAGGGCTTTTAATTTATAACATCTTCATTATGATCACATTCACTTTAAGTGGTGACCTCTAGTAACAGGAGCTCTCCAATAACCCATTGGAGTTTGAAAAAAATAAAAAGTTGGTCTTCAAGACTGCCTTTTGAATGAGGAGTTGCACTGAACAGGCTCTTCAGGTTCCAGTCCTAGCTGTTGAATGAAATTGCGTAGTCTGTCTGTGTCTGTATGACTTACCCTGGCATCGTGGTCATTGGAGGTGCTTGAATAAGTTTCTGTATGCATTTGCCTGCATGCAGTGTGGTCTTTACCTTTTTCACAGAATACAATACAAATACTTTTTCTGACATTTCTGGAAACTAATTTCATGTTGTTTTTTTCCCGTTCCCCACTTCAGGGCCAAGATGAGGCTGATCCATCGAAACCACCCTGGCTCAAAGGAGGGTAAGTGGTATTTTGAGATGTTTTATCCCTGTATTTATAATTACAGTGTACTTCAGAGGTCTAAAGTTCAGTCTAAGTAATAATAGCATTTATGATGTTCTTAATGAAATAATCAAGTGGCTAAATCTCACTGAGGGCCAGACTGCTTTTATATTTTAAGCAGCTAGAGGTGGGTTGTGCAGCTCTTCCAGACCTGTGGTTAAGAACAAGGTTATAGTGGAAATGAATAATCTGTAATGTGGTGGCAAGTGCTTATAGCAGCTCTGTTAAATAATTGCTACTGAGCACCTCAGAGTGGTCTGGATAAAATCCTTACTCCTGGATCAGTCATTGGTGGCAGCAGAGGGGAGAAAGAGTAGCTCTGAAAGAGTGCTGTGTCTTTTGCTTTTAAAAGATAGCTTTGGGGGAGTCCTCTGTATTTGCAACAATTCCTTGTAGCAGTTAAAATTGCACTGACTCTAGAAATTACTGCAATTTGTACTTTTAAAGCCCTGCTCATCATGCCTGTTTTGCCCAGATGGGAGTGAGCGGGTCATGCATTCTCTCCACAACACACTACTTGCAGAAAATGAAGCAGACAAATTCTGATTGTAATTTCAGCATGACACTCTGTGGTAACACAGCAGCTTCCCTGGGATCCTCTGGCAGGAAAAAGACAGTGACACATTTTACAGGTTGTATGCCTGCTGCATGATCAAGTTGATTTGATTTGGTGGTTGGACACCCATTAGGAGCTGTCAGTCAGCAGCAGCAAGATTTGCCCTGAGATCTTGGCCAGAGGCTGGCTTGCCACATGCTTATGTTAATTCTCACACTACTGAAGGAAGCTTCCATAATAAAACATGAAGTTAAATTGGAGGCTTCATTATATGGCTTTCTCCTTTTAGAGTCATTGTTCTGTGATGTTGATATTCCCACAAAGCGTCACCTGTGGATGCCTGGAGCTGCCTGGCAACCCCCTGCTTTTCCTAAGGAACCTGGGACTTCAGTGAGCGGGCTGCTGGAGAACTGGCAATTTGCAGGAGCAGGAGACAGTGATTTATTGTAACAATAAACAGCAACTTCTCCTGCTTTAACAAGGAGACAATGTACTTAGTTTATTGGTTCATGTACACAGAACGATTTCCTAGCCTGAGAGGTGGATACACCTACAGTCCTGAAATACGTGAAACGTGTTTTGTCAGTTTGAGGCATTGTTTGCTCTAGTCTGTGATGTTTTTCTTCTCTATGCAAGATACAACTAAACAGTCTGACTAATGTAGTTTTGACAAAAGTTTATCATACTCACTGTATCCCCATGCAAGGGATTCCCAGAGAAGGTGGTTGTGGGTGGTAAACCTTTAATTGCACCCTTAGCCACATTTTGGCTTACTAGCCTCAAAGTATATTCAAGCATTTATGTTTGGAGTTGTTCTTCCAATGTGAAGATTGGCGTTGTGGCGTCCTTTGAAGGAAGTAATCATCCTCTGTCATTGCAAACCACCTTAGCTTGCTTAGATTGTCGAGATTTAATGGAAGCTTCTGTGTAATACAACTTGTATTAAGAGATGAATACATGCTTCAAGCAATTTTCATTTCTATTATAATACATTAGCTCCCTATCTGTAATCACTGGCTTTGGAGAGATCACTTTAAAAAAAAAGGGTACAATTGGTATTATGGATCAGTCTCAGGGTGTAGTATCTCATATCTATATCTTATTTATTAATACAAATTATCTTCTCATACAGAAATGCTATTCACTCCTCAGTACAGCTCTCCATAATAATGCTATAAATATTACATCCACTGCAGAGGAGAGTTACCCTATTACATATAAAGCTACACTGTGCATATTTGAGGTACTGTCAATTCTTCTGTCTGTGCAAATACTGTAATTTTATTAAGTGAGGTAGCAGTTGTGCTTGAATAAAGACACTGAGGTAGCTGAAAATACAACACTTCTGAAAATTAGGAATTGTTGTTGAATTTTTAAAAATTAATATTAGCAAGCTAAAAGCAGGTCACCTGGGTGCATAACTATGTAGGTACTAGGACACCTCTCTTCAATGACAAATATAAGCACCTTTCAAATGTTCTTGTCATCCTGGCTTACCACTGGTTCTCTCATAAACCTCAGTCTATCAAAAGTATTTTGCAACAAACCAAGTTGTAACTAGACTTGTTTCTCAAGCACAATAATTTATACAGGTTCATCTTGAATTTATAAAGCATGTAATTTTAATGTTCTTTTTCTTTCCTGGGAAATGTCAGAGTATCACAGTTTCCTTTCAATTAAATTAGAAAAAAATATTTTGAAATCATGTAGGAAAAGGCTGTTAGCAGGCGCATTAACTCTGGAGTTTTACTTGTGATCATTTTGTTGCATCTTTTCAGGTTGTAGACTCTTCCTTTCTATTTTAGATATGATTTCATAATTCAAGTGACTTACACAAATCCTTGACCTAAAGCTTATCAATGAGGTGTGTTGTGGTTTAAGCAATCTGGGATTCTTTGCATCATCTGAGTAGTCTGCCCTGACACCTATTTTACCCTAAAAGAGCATCACCAGTATCATAAAGGTTTTGTAACATAAGAGCAGCAGATAAATGTGGCAATATAAACGTATTTCTTATTTCTTGATGTGGGTGAGATTTTTCTGTAGGAAATCACAAAGGATTTTTGCAGTGTGCCTTGGTCAGAAAGTTTTTCTGGAATTTTCTATCAGAAATTATGATAGTCTCTAGTAAAAAACACACCGTGGCCTTGCTGTGAGGATTTCCAGTGTTGGAAAACTACACTGTTGGAAAACTGTGGGGCTGACACTGCTCTTGCATTTACACGTGACTGCTCACCTTCCCACCAGGCTTGTTCAGCCAGCAGCAGCTGTCAGCTCAGCCATGGCTTGGACACGTCACCCTCCTACGCCCCATCAGAAAAATCAATTTTACTATTACAGTTCTGTCACATGTTTCTGTAATAATGGACCGTTTTCCTCCCTGGCACAGCCTCGTGCCAGGCTGTGTTGTAACATCCTTGTCCATCCTCAAGCTATAGTATAGGTTTGGTCACACTGGGTATCTTGTTGTTTGGGTTTTTTGGGTTTTTTTGTCTGTATTTAAGGGGGCTTTAGTAGGCCCTACCTTCTGATGGCTGTAGGTTGCTTCTTGTAATTTATCAACCTCACAATCTTCATGGCATGTGCAAATCTGTAGTGGCAGTTTGATTTCCTAGATTGTTTTGAAAGGTAGCTCCACATGTGGTTTTTATGGCTGTAGGAACAGTTTGTCTCGAACTCCTTTTTCCTGTAATTTCCCAGCAAAGCATTTTGACTGAGTGTGTTGTACCAAATCAACAAAACACCCAGGTTGAAATTGCCAGCCAGTTTATCACACGAATGCCAAAACGTGTAAGCCAGAGTGGTAGAGAGTGAAGACAAATGGCTAAGGATGGAGAGGCAGAGGGTTCCTTTGTAGTCTCTGTAATCAAGAAAAAGACCTCAGGAACCGTATTCTTAATGTTAGCAAGGCCTAACAGAGAGCAGAGTGGAAATGAGCAAGGTGAGAGAGACACTGTGGATATTCCTTGCTGGGCTGGGTGTTCGTTGCAGGGCAGAAGTCACAGCAGAGAGGTGTGTGCTGAGTTTCCAGCTTTAGGAGAAAGCATTACCTAAAGTCCTTAGAGATGAATACATTTACTGGGGGCCTCTAAGGTGGATTAATAGACCTTCTTCAAGTACAGGATTATATCCATGTGGTGTTACCAGTGAGTGGCAGGATCCAGGTATAATTATCCAGGCTGGTCTCGTCAGGAGGGAAGTCAGGCTGTAGTGTTTTGTTTCATCAGGCTCTTACTGTTGCTGGGGTAATGGCCCTTTTGTTCCATTGTCACTTCTGCCAGCAAATGGCATCTCTTGTGTGTACCAGTCTGCATGGATTGAAATGCTGAGCNTTTATAGAAATAAAGATAATATATTTTCTTCTCTGATGTCAGGTTTTTCCTAATAATTATATGGACCTCAAGGGCCAGTATTAAGTGTGTTCTAGACTAGAATCAGAAGATGGGTAGTAGCATCCTGCCCCTGGGCTGATCCTCTTTGACGTGCTCCCTCCTAACCACCAACACCAGGCAGGAATGTCTGGGTTGTTGCATGTGAAGAAGATAAACACTTAATCGTTTTTAGCATTAGCTTTACACTTTCTTAAGTATAACCTTCTCGCTATTTTTCTTCTTCCAGTAAAGCATCCCCCTCTTCACCCCTCCCAACCCTAAGTTAATTAATTTTTTTTCTCCTAAATTTCCAGGCCTGCAGGTGGTCTTTATGGCATCGATAGCATGCCTGATCTACGCAAAAAAAAGCCAATTCCACTTGTCAGTGATCTGGTAAGAGATTTGTTTGTTTTTCTTCTGCCACACAGCATTTACACAGCTGGCTTTACTTTTTTAATATATGGGCACATTCATTGTCACATCAAGAAGCTCAAGTGTTTTGTTAAAATAATTCTTACGCTAAAGGGTTAGGAGTAGTTCTTGAAAAATCTCAGTGAGAATGAGCTATGGATTTGTGGACAATTTGATTAATTTCACAGAATTAGGGTATTTTTCATGTTCTTTTTTGTTTTTATTCTACACAAAATATTTGATTGTTTTTAGGCCTGCATCATTTTTAAATGTTTTGCTAAAAATCACATACCTTAGGGAAAGTTATAATGTCCATGTGAGGTTTGGCAGCTTACCAGAAGGTTGGAATTTCAGAGGATAGCTAAACAAGCATATGTGCTTGGATTTTAAAAGCTATTTGCAATATTGCCAGTAGACTTCTGCACTGAGGAAGCATGAGAACCAAGTGAGTAATGAGGACAACATTCATATGCTTGTATGATATGGTGAAATAAGGCTTCTGCAGGACAAATGGTTTTCTGTTGGCTGTATTCAGTACACGTAGCGATTTCATACTTGAGAGAAATGCTGTAACAGCTGAAAGCCTGAAGTTTCTATATCCTGTAATTCATGTGAAAAGATGCATACAGTTTTGTCTGCCAGCTTATGCATGGGCAGCTTGGTATGTGTCTAGCTAACTGCTTGTATCTGAAATCTTTGCAATAATGGCATTAACTTGTGTTACTTCCCTTGAATGCATTCATTCTCTCTCTTCACAGGCCATGGTAAGTGGAGGTGAAGACTAACCATCAAGTCTTCACCAGAAAAAAACCCCTTACTTTACCTAATTTCTCCCTCTATTTCTTTGCTTTTTGTTTTGAACCTGCAGTATTGCAGTGAATGCATATCTAGCCCTCTGTCCTGCTCCATCACTGTTGGAATGAACTTTTTCTGTCTCTCTTGAAACACCATAAAGCAGAACATAAATGGTACAAAACTCATAGAGTTGAATGATTTCAAAGCAAATGCTGCTGCCTTTAAATATTCTTCTCTGCCTTCATGTTACTGGAGTGGCTGCAGAAATCCCTTGTGCGCTGCTGTGAGGTGCTGCAAAGACACTGCCCTGTGCTGTCCACAGCTGCAAAGCAGTCTTGGCATGATGTGGAAGGCAGTTCTTGGAGGGGAAAATGCAGTTCATTGTGTTCAGTGATGGCTGATGAATGTGATAGATACACTGTCACATTCAAACCTCTGCTCCCAACTCACTCCCCTTTCTTTTATTCTTGTTTCTTGCAACCTCATTACTGTCACATTTTGGGGTGTTGTATGTGTTGCAAAGCTGATGAAATAACCTCCTTTTGAAGTTAGATGTAGAAAAGTGAGTCTGTTGTAGTGACTTTAGACAGTAGAAGGGGTTATATGATTGCTACCGGAAAGCAGAAGTGGAGATGGGATCCCAGGTTTCATTGGCAGTTCTTTCAGAGGAACAAATAGAAATTTACTAGAGTGAGACTGGTTGTGGACAGATGGAAATAAGTTGGAGACCTTTCAGAGTATGCATTTGACTCCTCTGAGATATGAGCAGTCATTTAAGAAACCAACCTAAATACAGTAGATTGCTGGTTTGGTGTCTGGCGTGACAGAATCCCCTTACTCACATCTCTGGGCATGTAATGCCATTGCACTTGTAAATATTAGTGGTGAATAACAGACTTCCTTTCTCCCTAGTCACTGGTTCAGTCCCGAAAAGCTGGAATTACCTCAGCAATGGCCACTAGAACATCTCTCAAAGATGAAGAGCTGGTAAGTGGGAAGGTTACTTGGCTTCTCTTAATTCTTAGTAAGCAAATTAAAGGGATTTGGCTCTCTGAGATGCAGAGCCAACTTCACAGATGTCTAGAAATGTAGATGCAAAGCTTCCTATATAATTTGTTAAAAAAAACTAAACATCTAAAAATAATATTTAATGTATCAATATAATCCTGAAAAATGCAGAAACACAGGATCACAGAATATGCTGAGTTGGAAAGGCACCCATCACAGTCATTGAGTTCAACTCCTGGTCCTGCCCAGGACACCCCAAGAGACATCATCTGCCTGATGGCATTGTCCAAACACTTCCTGATCTCAGTAATCTTACCATTTCCTTTTGTGCTATCTGCCGTAAGGGACAGTGTGTGAAGCTTGCTTTATTCAAGATATTTCCCATCCATAGACATTAATTGTTGTTTCCAATTCTTTTAATACCCAGGGATACATTTTTGGAAGGCAAAGGATGTCCTCTGACACTGCGTGTAAAAATTTGATACATTTGTCCACCTCAAATGTGTGCCTTTATTGCACTGGTCATGCCTTTTCCTGTAAAACTCCTGTCTTAAGCAGCAAAAATAGGCTCAGTCACCTTCCTGGATGTTGGTTTACCTGTGCTCTTGCCTTTCAGAAATCTCATGTCTATAAGAAGACCTTGCAAGCCTTAATTTACCCCATCTCTTGTACAACGCCACACAACTTCGAAGTGTGGACAGCCACAACTCCTACCTACTGCTACGAGTGTGAGGGGCTGCTGTGGGGCATTGCGCGGCAGGGAATGCGCTGCGGGGAGTGCGGGGTCAAGTGCCACGAGAAGTGCCAAGACTTGCTCAACGCTGACTGCCTGCAGAGTGAGTAGTGACCAGTGGAGTGTGGCTGTTTCAGAAATTGTTGCCAGAGCCTTCCTAAATGTATTGCTGTTATCTCAGGGATCTGTGAAGCTGCAGTGATTAAAGTGACTGTGTGGTTTCTGAAAAGGTGCCATTGGGCTAAACCTACCGCCTGTGGTAGGGGTAGCTCCACTGGTGCAGAAGAACTTTGCAGCATTGTGCTTGATGTCCTTTAAAAGAAGGTTTAATTCTTGACTCTTTCACATCTGCTTGTTGGTTTTGGTTGATTGATTGTTTGTTGGTTTCCTTCATTGTTTTGTTTGCTCTCTTTGTGTCAGCTCAGGTTGTGTATTTGCCAGCATATCCTGCATTGAAGAGTGGGTTGGATGCATAGAGTATGAGGCTGAATATTCTGACATTCATTCTGTCCCTCCTGTCCTGGTATTGCAGTCAAGTTGCTTGTTCCAACCATCAGTTTGTGCCACTGTTTTAAGCTTTTTACAACAACACTGGGTTCTTGCTTAGGGGATAGCGTCCCTGGGTTTACCTTGGATAATCTGTACCAACAGCAGCCTGGGAAAGCATTTTGCGCTTTCAGCGGTAGGCCCGCTTGACTGAATCACTTTAGAGACCTAGGGCTGAGTTAGCAGAGATGGTGAGTCAGATACAAAGGTGTTGTTTGACTATATGGGCAATATTTCATCTTCCTACTAGCGTTTCTGATTATTTGGTTGGGGGTTTTTTCTGCAGTGTAAAAAACTAAGTAACCTCTTCAATGAGCTCTGTGACTTTGCAAAATAAATAACACCTTAGACAAACAATGGAGAAGTTTAAAAGGATTTGATAAAAGGGTAAAAAAAAAAAGAGAAAAAAGTATTCATTTAGCCATCTGCCTTGGTCCAGTTGTTTTTATTTGCTTGTAAAACCATTTCTTAATTTGGTCTCAGACTTCTATCCCTGCTTCAGAGCAAAATATCTGTCTAAATGGAATAGAAATTTCTTCCATGTATGTTAAATCTTGAGTAGGAAGGTGGGGCTGTTTCTGTTCACTCTTACTTTTCTTGTCATTGTAGCTTGATGGACTAAGTCTAGGGAATCAGAAAAGTTTGTGAAATATCAAGAGACTTATTGCAAATTCCTGTCAGCAGTTATAGGAATAGAAAAAGTCAAATCTTGTGTCTGCCTTAGGCTGGAGTTGTTTGGGAAAGCCAGGCTGAATGATTCAGCAAGGGATACCAGTGAGTAGTAGGTCATTTGGTTTTTCTTATGACTTTTCTTAACACCTCTAATGGATATTGTTTGTTTATGCTTGTATTTTTGATGCATGCAGAGTCTTCAATTTGTCATAGTTAGGTCTAGGGCTATTTACAATGGCTTATTTGTAAGACATATCTGATCCTGGCCAAACACCTCTGTCCCTCAGTTGCTTAGCTGTTCTAGATTTGTCTTTGAGGGTTGGGAGGTGAGTTTATAGCGTTTGAACTGTTGCATCATCAGCACCTTGGCTTTTTTGAGACCTTTCTGTGACTAAGGTATTGCATGTGGTCCACAAGAATGTAGTTCAGTCACAGCTCAGTTTTCTGTCACAGTCTGATGCACAGGGTCAGTTCCTGAGAATAAACTTCTCGTTTCTGGAGTTCACCAGAACTCTCTGCTAACTGGTAATTTTCAATATATTAGGTGAAAAGCTGTGCATTCAGGCTTGAGTCAGATGCATACCCATGATGCTGTAATGTTGCAAGGGAGTTGTGATATCTCAGTAAGAAGGAAGTCTGTGGAGAACAGAGGAAGATTAGGTTTGCGTCAGCATCAGGGAGGAAACAGACACAAAGCTGTTGAACAGAGCAGTGGCCCTGAAGTTGAAAACAATAGGGAAAAACCTCTATCTTAAAGAAATAGCTAATGACTAAGAGGAAATACATTCCTGCGAGGAGGATTGTGGCTATCCATTTTCGAGAAGGGAGACTTAGATGGGAGTGGGTACTGGAAAGAGTTCAGTAGTAATGGGAAAAATATGATAATGTCTCGAGAAAGGATGATACAAGATTGTTAATCCTTCAAAAAAGAGGCTTGGCAGTCTGGGACAGGAGGGCAGGAGTCATGCTGTTTAAAAAAAATTAAAACAGCTATACTAGATCTGTCCTAACAGAATGTTTCTAAAGGGATGTTGTGGAGCCCAAGGCAGAGGTGTAAGACACATGCATGCAGTGCACCTGCGACAACTGGCTTACTCTTACAGCTTACAGATATCCATGGCTTAAAGCCTTTCTGGGCAGTAGATGCTGTTTCATAGCTGGCAGAAGTGGCTCTGTGAATTGATTTAATCCTTGTTTGAACCTGTTTATGCTTGCACCATGTTGGGGAAGAGGGAGATAAGCAAGAGGGAGAAAGATGATCTTTTTAAGCTTATTGTTTACAAAAGAGAAAATGGGCTGAATTTGCTGTGAGAAAATTAAAGGTGGATGTAGAAGACAACTTCAGTGATTCAGACTCCCTGAGAAGAGGGAGTCGCTGGAGCTGAGACTCTGAAGCATAACCATGAAGGAAGGTTTTCCTATCTCCAGTTGTAATTACATAGTCTTATGCAATGGGCTGTGGGATGTGATGATGGCAATACTATGTGTTTTTCCATAGAACAGAAGAAACAACTGGAAATTACTTTTCACGTATGGCAAAGCATTAAGTAAGAACTTCTTATTTTATTCAGGGGGTTGCAGATGTTTTCACATTTTCTTACAAATGTAAACTCAAGATACTTCGTCATGCAGAGTTACAGAAACAGAGAGAAAACAATGAAGAGTGCACCAGGCTTAAAATGCGTGAAGCATGTAGAAAAGTAAGACCCAACCAAACAAAAATTTTGCTTACTGAGTTATTTTTAAGCTGTCCAGAATCAAAGAAGGTAGACTGTGAGCATGGTCTGCAGGGTTACCCAGTGTGAACATGAAAGGTATCATTAGCTGGGGTAGAGATATAAAGGAAACTGGAGATGGCAATTGAAAAGACAGAGAAGATAGAGGATAGTGCTGGGAGATGGAGATGGGGGTGAATGTACCTTTGGAATAGGAAAACAATTGTTATCAATACTAGAAATGTATTAAAAGGCAATTTTAGGCAACTGTGTTCTTTGCTTTGGTGTGTTCATGCTAAAATACTTCTAGCTGGAATCCAACACGCCACAGGAAAATGGAGAAGTTTAATTTCTTCTTATACATATGTTTCAAGAACATAGTCTGTGCTTGAGGAGTGAGAAGCAGGGTGTCTGGGGGACAAACAACAGTTTAGAGATCCCATAAATTCAAGACTGAACTTCCATGTATACTGAACTCAGGAGGGCTTTTTCCTAACAGAAGCTTTATTGTTGCTGTCAGCAAAAACCTGAAACATTCTCAGGATGTATCTTCACTTAGGTCTATTTAGGGCTTCCAGAAAATGTTACAATGGAGTAAAATGAATTTTCAGACTGGTAACAAATAAAATTCTATTGATTATACCTTGATGCCTCGGGATATATATACACTTCAATCTGTGTAAGTCTTCCAGAAAATGTTGCATTGGAGTAAAATGAATTTTCATGCTGGTCACAAATACTTTTCCATTGTTTATGCCGTAAAATTTTTGGTAGACACCTGGGGTTTTATTCCTAAGAATCAGAATATGCTGTTTATCCATCTTCCATCCTTCATACCTTTCTGGGGAAAATAATTCTCCAAGTCTTTTAGAATTAAGTTTGGTTATCTCTTCTGAGGGTATTTTTCTTTTTCTCTATGTTTTTGAGAAACTTGTTATCTGATACACTCAACAAATTTATCATCAGTGTGGGACTGCACTGGTGAAATACTCAAATTCAGCAATGCTTTGTTGCAATTTGAATCAAAACCCATTCACAGGCTGCTTCAGCAGGACTATTCCATAAATTGGTGGTGTCTGAAGAGCAGTAAACTGGAATCAGTTGTAGTATGCGCACTGCAGCCTCCTGGTTTATAGTATTGTAGGTACTTAGAAATTATTATTCTGATGATAGGGCACTTACCTTTTCATCATAGGCTCATAAAGACTTGTTCAGGGGCGGCCAGTGCTCTCTTTTTAGCCATCTGCTCTTCCTGGAAATACTAGGAATCTCTGCTGAATAGGTACCTTTCCTTTCTTACTTGACTGAGAGTGGATAGAGGAATGTTCTTTAGCATTCCCATGGCACTCAAAGCTTGCGGAAACTGAGCTTTTACCTCTAGCCTTGAGCATTGGTGTAGTACTAACTGAATTACAGTGGATTGGGCAATTCTGGTGTCAAAGAAAGAGTAAATCTGGCGATGGATGCATAGGAGACCAAGGAACAAATGCAGAGAAGTAATCACTAAGAGGGTGGAAGGCAAGGACATTACGTGAGCAGGAGCCTAGTAAGAGGCCTGTACAGAGGCTTGGCTTTTCTGTTTAGAGCATTTTGCATCAGGACTGTGAGGCAGGTGCGTTTGTCACTTTTTGGCTGAGAAACTTGTGTGTGTTGTAGTCTGAGTTCAGAGGCTGCAGTCCTGAGACCGAGTCAGTGAGTGGGGGGTTAGTCAGACCAATTAAGTCATGTACTAATCATCTTGGCTTCTGAGTTGAATGATGGTTAGACACCATGGTGATGAACAGTTGTTTGCTCCCAGAGTCCTCTGTAGGATAATATTTGCACAGAAGGAAGAAGGATACCTTTATTTGAAACTTGAATATCTATTTTAAGTTTCAGGAATATATAATTTCTAAGCATTATCCGCCTACTGAACAGCTGCCTTCTATCCTGACAGTGTTGCTTTCTTGAATTCTTCTTCTAAAAGCATAGAATAACAGCACTGGTGGTTTACTAATAGCTGTATCAATACAATTCCCAATATAGATATGTTTACTTTCTGTTTCCAGTCATAAATTGACTAATAATTCAGTCCTAGAGAAGAAGAAAGGAACCCCAGAACCTGTACACATTACTTGTATATTCCGCTGCCTTTCTATTGCCATTCACAGGATTTGAAAAGCTAATCCACTGACCAAAAACCTCTTTGCGGCTTGAAGAAACACAATCCCAGTCCAAGAGCAGGAAAACCACCCTCTGCCGTTCAGTATAATGACATGTTTTGGGTTTAAAACACATACATCATAGTTAATTAGTCCCCCAATGGTTGTTTTGGAAGCCCTCTTGGTTTTGTACCAAGAAGCAGGTGTCAAAATTAATAAAGAGTGTGTTGTTGAGACAGCAGAAGAGACATTGGCTGTTCTTTGTTAGTCTATATTGTTAAATAAGCTGTCTGTCTGATTCTGGCTTTTGCACTGTAGTTCAGGCTCAGGCTCTGCAGGGAGAGAGAGAGACCTTTTCCAGGGAAGGAATAATGGAGCTGCCTGGGCAAATTATCTGGGCAGAGTGGAGATGCAGCATGTACGGAGGTGGAGAGATTTTCTCTGGAATCACAAGGCAGAGCCAAGCCTTGGAAGTGACTAGAGGGCTCTAGGGGTCTGTGTGTCATGGCTTGAACATCCTACAACCCAGGGTGTCCTGGACTGCTGCTAGGCTTGCAGAGGGATAAGTCCACTGTGCAAGGTCTCTGGAGGTTGTGGGGATGTTAAACATGTTTTTAATTAGAATTCTGTCATTTGTCCAAATTTGCATTCTAAAGCCTCATTTGATCCTCCTGCAATGCTTGCATTAAAGCGAGTGTTAATTTGTTCTTAATTTCCTTAAAGTCAGAAAGGTTAGAGCAGAGCTGGTTTCTTTGGACCCCGGCAAATTTCAGAATTCCAGCTAGGAAAGGCAAATTGTTCAGTTTGGCCT